>JAYJML010000049.1:0-189000 GCA_035610835.1 Ophiura sarsii | reverse complement strand
TTGAACATAATCAATCAAATCAATAATAATCTATCTACTATATCAAGGGCTCAGAAACACAAGGCCTTATCTCCATTTTGACCATTTAGAGAAAAAGACTATTGAAGATTTTTAAACATATTGGGGAGATGGAGATGAGGCCTTGTGATACTGGCCATAACTTTGAAAGGGGTTGTGTTATGGAGATAAAGGCTGTGTTACTGGAAAGAGAATTTCTTTCTGAAAATGTTGATACCAAAATCTCATTTTTGAAAAAATGGCGGTGAGGCCTTGTGTTTCCGAGCCCTCGATATGTTGATAGTTCAATTTGAGCACAAAAACATATTTTCATGTTTATTATCTATGACAAACCACAGAATGTTTTTGGTATATTGCTGTATCCTATGAATCATCATTGGAATCTCAAATTCGGTTGTTGTTTTCAGCTGAAAATCCAATTCATGTTCAAAAGTGGCGAAATTGACATTCACACTTTTGTTACTGAATTGATCATATATCGAGAGTTAGCGGGTGGAATTTAATGGGAAAAGTGTATTTTTGATAGAGGACTAATAGGGCTTACAAAAATGGGTTATTTTAATTTTTAAAAAAAACATAGGATGTATTTTATATGATTTTTGTCAATCATCATGGGACACTTTTTTGACACACCCTGTGTAATGTCCGACTGTCCCTGATCAGTGTTTACGCCCTCTATCGTCTAAGTAAAGCTTTGTTGTTGTTGAGAAATGGATGCTTCCGAAGGACAAGCGATATCGTCTTTACTGTAATGTAATGTGCTTACACGGAGAAAGCATTTACATTCCCACTCTGCAACTGCAACCTGATTAAGATAAAGCATGATGCACATAATGCATTGTGATGGAAGCTGGTTTTGTGCGGTTGGTGAATGTGCTGTCTGTGCTACAGACATTCTTACTCGCTGCATGTGCTGTCTGTGTTACAGGCATTCTTACTCGCTGAATGTGCTGTCTGTGTTACAGGCATTCTTAGCTGTCTTTGTACAGCATTTTTTATCTCCGTTCGCGAATCATCTATAATAAGTGTGTGTTTTTCTGACCTGAACCAGTATCGACCAAAGAGAGTTGACAATATCGCTTCAACGATGGACAATTCTGCAGTGACAAGAGTATAAGCTACATGTACAGCTTGTCATAACAATTGTGGTTTTCCAGTGGATCTGTGACAACTGTGTTTTTTGCCAGTGGATCAAACCCAACCCAAAGCACAAACCAGCAGGTTATGCCAGCCATGTGAATATGATAAGAATTCACTAATGCATGAAAGCATTTGGCTGTGAAAATTATGGTCTTTCAAGGTAACAGAAAGGATTCAGTAGAGTGCATCACCCATTTTGCTCAATTGCTGACTCAGCATTTTTTGTGAAGCGCAAGCGCTTTTGGTGGCTTTTTGGAAATTTAGGCCATTTATTCGTTGATTATGAGTTATAGTGGAAGTGCAAATTAGTGAATCCATTTCTGCTTTTCAATTTTGCTCCAGCAGACAGACCATTCAATGCATCTGATCCTATAACCATCAACTGGAGGATTCAAAGACTCTGAACCATTAACTCTTATGCATGTATGGGTTATTGTTAATCTATCTACATTTATGTTTAGGTTAGATTGTTATATCTTAAGATTTAGACATTTTGAATGAGCAGGACTATTCAATTTTCTTTCAGTGTTAGAGTTAAAAAGCAACAAGTAATTGCTCTAGATTCAGTTAACCATTTATGCCAATCAGACATGTACATGTTTAGTTATACAAATGTCACAAAAAGATTATCACTCCAAATTTAGATTTCATTAATAAGGAGTCCTGATTATGTACTATGATGAGATATATTGTGTCATATTGACAGTGTCATATTGACAAATTACAAATTCAGATTTCAAATTTAGTTCATGCACAGTTTTGGATTTCGGATTTTCTCACAGATTATCATGTTGATTAGAGTATTAATATTTTGCATGAATCGCTCAAATTTATGATTAGTGCGATTGGGGCCGGTGTAATGTCCGACTGTCCCTGATCAGTGTTTACGCCCTCTATCGTCTAAGTAAAGCTTTGTTGTTGTTGAGAAATGGATGCTTCCGAAGGACAAGCGATATCGTCTTTACGAATAGTAAACAGTATTTAAAAGTCAAGTTTCAATGAAAGGAAGAACGATATGATTATCCGTAGGTGATTAAACGATTAAGTAAGACTCAAGGAACAAACTTGGAACTGTTTATTGTCAATGCGTGTTGCATGGTTTCCTTTTGGGAGTTCTAAACCACCCTCCTTAGAACACAATGTAAATGCTTTACACCCTGTATTGCATGCTATTGTGTTTAGGGGATAAGCTATAGTCGGCGTTAGAGAAGTTAGGCACAGATGCGTACAGCGTAAACACGGCCATGCGGTATTTGTAATCCGATTGGCCGCAATCGTATCTATGGGTCATGAATGTCCTCGCCCACACGCTCATTAGGGAGCTTTCGATTTGGATGACGGACGCTTCTAGGACGGTAAGATGACACCTCGAGTCATGTGCGCATGCATCGACTTAGCAATCCGTCGGTCGTCCAATTTCTGGGACCTGTCTTCAGCTTTCGATTTGCTCGACAGACGCTTTTACGACGGTAAACAAAACGGTGCCGTCGTGAACATGACGGTTGTTAGTCCCTTTACACGTTGTAGCATTTAGAGGACCAACGGATGACAAAACTGACGCATGCGCACATGACTCGAGGTGTCATCTTACCGTCGGGCGTAGAAGCGTCCGTCGTCCAAATCGAAAGCTCCCTAATAACTAGATCACGGGCGTTGGCTATTTTAAAAGTGCTGAAGTTCTCTGCCGATAACTATACTTGTACCTCTATTTCCTGAATTACGTTCACTCTTATGAAATGAAGAAACATTCCACTCCATCTATGTGTTTGTTTTAATTAATATCACAGAAAATAGAAGTCATATATTTTATTGACAATCTTCATTGAAGGGGTGGTGGGTCCTCATTTTATATAATGATCAGTATATTTTGTAAGAGTAGTAAGTATTTGTTCAAAATCCATCTTATCGTTATTCAATGTTGTTGATAGGGAAATTAGTCCATATCTTATTTCTGTATTACCTTATTTTCCTATTGACACCACTAACCACCTGTAGCATTATGAGACGAATGTTGGTTTATGTACAGCTTACATTGGCTTACCCCCAGAAAACAGAGGGTGTGTGAACACACCTCACAATTGGGGAGTATCCATAAATGACCTCACACAGCAATTACTGGTCCCCCTAAAGTGGTGTTGATAAGGAAATGTGCCAGTAGTTATTTCACAAGCTAATTTACATATCAACATGGCATATTGGTGAGTATCCATACATGAACTCACACAGCAATTACTGGTCCCCTTAGTGGTGTTGATAAGGAAATGGGTCAGTAGTATTTTCATTTATAGCTCATTTACATATCAACAAATACACATACAGGGGTATCTATTCTTCCACAAAACCAAAATTATTCCCCAGCGCTACCATCGTTTGACCAAATCCTTTCCCAAATTCTGCTCCTATTCAATCTACTTTTGCAGAGGCATGAGCATGTCAGAACACCACATCCCACCACACTGAGAATGCTTCTGCCACAAATGATACACAAAATATTTTCCGAAAAATATCCAGAGAGTCAATCCAGACATAACCAAACTTTTCCCTGATTTCCACGTAATTTCCTTCCCTAGCTATTTTAATTTTTAGTATTTTTAGTATTTTTCATTTTTACTTTAAAAAGAAAATCTTTAAAAGATATAAAACTTGAAATGCTTCCGAAAAATATTAAATTTATTACTAGCGTTTGAGGCAAAAAGAAAATGTGACTCCCCTGTTACATATCAACATGGTATATTGGCAAGTTATCCCATGGCCAAAAATTGAGTTTGTGAACTCATCTTTGCTTGACCTGTTTTAATTATGCAATATAACATATCGTCGCTGTGTTGTCAAAACCTCAAATCTCCCTTTAGCCCTTCAGCATATATAAAGTAATACTTCCTATGAACCTTTGGGCAGTATTGCTCTAAACATGTTCAAGGGCCAAAAACACATCTATCAACACCTTGTAAGTGCTCTTGCCCCTGAACGTGTATAAAGCACACTTCCTATTTATAACTGTTGGGCATTTATTACTTTATACATGGAGAAGGGCCAGAAAAACAAACGAGGTTTTGACAGAACAGCGATGCTATATTTTATAATCAGCTGCATTCTGGGTTTTTCCACACTTAACCTAATAAGGGAGTTCCCCCGCCCCCTGGCATGTTTGAATAATAAATACAGAATATATATTCAAACTCAGCCATTTTGGTACCTAATTTAACAATTTTAGTAAGCGTTCAAAAATCAAAACAATATTTTGGGTTTATTTATATCATTGTGGTGTAAAGACACCATTATTATATTCTCTTCATTCTCATAATATATAATCTGTTGATTTTGTTCTTAGCTCTTTCTATTTACTCTTTCTTAAACCATGGATAAACCCTGACATTTTGGGCGGAAGAATTCCCTTGTTTGGTTGAGTGTCGCACAGTTGCATTGTATTTTACAAAGGCACTTCATTATGTGTTTTTTCTTCATGTTTCATATTAATTTATGAAAAGTTAACGTGCAATTGCATGGAAAGAAATATTAAAACAAAAATATTAAAATACAAGAAATTATAGTCTTGGTACTTGGTTGCTGCAGCATTGCTTGCCTGGTGATTAATTATTATGCTGGATCTGCTGAAAATAGGTGATCCTCCCCAACAAATGAGCCAATTTTGGAAAAGAAATACCATTGAGGTGTGAAAAAGTCAATAGTAAAAAATCATTAATTGTTTACTAATGGGGGACCAAATATGATGGGTAAATACATAAATGTTAAGCTTATTCATTGTAGATTTATTGTTGATACATCTCAGCTGCAATGGTCATCAATTTGCATTTTATTGTTGTTCATCATTTTCTGTTCTGTTCATTTCATTTCTGCTCAGTTGATTCACATTTCGTGGTGTGTTTGGTTGTGAATTGTGATGAATGCCCCCATATAACCAAACATATTGGTTGGACCCAACTGTTTTTGTGCAACTGACCACCACTATGGATAATTTTGCTGGCCCAAGTTCAAAATTCCATTGAAATAGATAGTTCTTTATTAACACGGGCCCTTTCATAGTATTATTGACAAACTCATGATTTTTGTCAGCGTCAGAGATAACACTTGTTTAAACACTGTCTTTTGGCGATAAATGCTGTTTTAGCCCCCATGTCATTTAACATCCATAATAGGTGCATATAGTAGGCTGGACCAGATCAAAACATCCCGTTCCTCCTTTCACCACACGGCCACACACGAGTCTGGCCGACGGAGAGCTAAGGTCATCACTGGTACCTGAAATAAGTTGCAAGGGAAAAAGGTATATGAGTAAGTTAGAATGAAGCATGACAGTTTAAGCTTTTGCACATTTCTTTCGCTGGTATAAAGCCTTTAGGGATATATTACATTAGAGGATATAGTGGATAGGAGAAAGGTAAAGTGGAGGATGAGGGGAACCAAATGATTACACGAGCTAGGGTTGGGAGAGAAAAGGCAGAGTGAAGGGAGGAAGTCACATTATAAAGAAGGTGATTTCAGGGAGGGAAAATGCTTTTTGAGAGGGTCCTGTAGGAATTAGGATGGGGAGAAAGAAGGGGGGAAGGGAAATCTTACATGATAAAAAAGATGGTGACCGTGTGAGAGAATGCTGATTGGAGAGAAAGTGGTCAGGTCAGATGACAAAGAAGGTCGGAGGGAGAAGTGGAGGAAAGAAATCACATGTACAGGGAGGAAAAGCACATGGAGAGGGAATTTGAGAGCTAGGGGGAGAAAGGGATAAAAAGCTAATTGGGGACATAAACAAAAACCACATGATGAAAAGAGTTGTGATAGATAGGGAGAAAACTTATTTGAGAGAGATTGAGATTGGATGACAAGGGTGAAGGGGAGGAGGGACAATAAGAGGGGAGGGCAGAGAGGGATACAGTTGATTGGAGAGGGAGAGAAATCACAGAAGATGGTGGTGTCAGGAAGGGAGATGGTGGTGTCAGGAAGGGAAAAGGTTGTTTTGAGAGTGATTGGGATCAGATGCAGGGGTGGAAATAAGACCCGCCCGCCCATAGCGGGTAACTTTTGTGTCGGGCGGGTGAAGATGCAAAGGTACCCGTCCAACTGGCGGGTGACATTTTTGAACCTCAAAGTGTAAGTAACAGTAAGTTCAGGGTCATTTCATCATCAGATGACTGTGTCATGATGAGAGGAGAAAGGAGATTAAAGAGAGTATTGGATTGATGAACATGATGAATACGAGGAGCTGTTACGGGCTAGGGTTACAGTGGAACTTCGTACATTAAAGATAAACATCATTTACAAGTAGTCTTGCTCTATAATCGTTTGCTGCAAAATATTATGAAAAAACCTTGGGCTGGTGACATTTTAGTCGGGCAGGTTAATTCTGTGAGTTACCTGCCTGACTGACTGGGTGTGGGGTGGGGGGGGGGGGTGGAGAAGGCAATGTGGGGGAGGGGGAATAACATGGTTGGGCAAAGTGGGGGGAGGATAACATGGTTGGGCAATAAGGGGGAAAGCAGAGTGGAGTAATCACATGATAAGAGAAAAACTGATTGGAGGAGAGGGGATACATGATAAGAGAGCGGTAACAGGGAGAGAAATCCTGTAGGAGAGGGAGCAGAAAGATAGAAGGCAGAGTGGGAACAGGTAGGCAGAGTGGAAGGGGAAGAAATCATATAATAAAAAAGGTGAGGGAGGGAGGGAGAAATCAAAGTGGAGAGGGAGTGGATCGCATTATAAACAGAGAGAGAATTATAAACCAGGAGAGGGTGACAAATCAACTCTTACCTTGAAGTGTGGCATCCTTCAGAAAATGCATGGTACTCTCAAAGCTCATCTTCTGCAGCGGCGACGAGTTGGACTCTAGTCCGATGCGATTAAATGGCTTGTAAACGCCCTCTATGGTCATGTAATCTGCTATCAACGACAGGTGACGAGGGTCAACGTGAATGCCGTACACTTTGAAGACATCTTTGATTTCCTGGAGGGGGATGAAAGAAAAAAGGATTTGTGATGAAGAAAATTACTAAGTTTGCAACACGTTCACCTACTACCCTGGAATCAAACTCACAATTAAACGACTTCAGTGAGTGCAAGATTATACAACGTTAGTCCCTGAGATACCTTTTGATAGTACAAAGATTTTAGGTTGGGCAAGTGAATTAAAATCCTGATTTTAAGACATTGAACGAATGAATAAAGAAATGGACCTACGGCACATATTCTCCTGGCCACATTCCGACATACGCGGGCGCACTTCTATCAGCTGCTCGCGCATACTTGAAAACTCACCAAATGTCGCTAACTAATCAGAGCTGTGTGGTCGAGCTTACATATTGCACACCACGGATGTCCGTCACACCGTTTTTTGAGGGGTGAGGTTGACCTCGTGTACTTTACATGAGGTCAACCTCATGTGACGTGGGTCCATTATTAATTAAAATTAGGATAAATTATGATGTAAGCTTTCCCTCCCCCTGATTTGTAGAACAAGATGGGCCATAAACTAATAGGAAGGGGAGATGATTTCTCAAGAGGGAACGGACGAAAGAACATTTTATTTTCAGACAATATTTAGAGATTCTTATCATTACTCACTTTAGGGCCTTAAGCTGGCATCACTAACTTCAGTGAAATGACAAGAATGTAAGCTTTGTGGCTAAATAATCAGTTTTGGATGGAAATTCCAAAAAAAACACAAACAAATATATAGAATAAAAAACAGGATCATGCCCATTCATTATTACAAAATTAAGACACACAACTGTGCCATAAGTTCTAGCCATGAAATAAGATATTCAACCAGGATTTGAACCGGAGACCATATGAACTCACCTCTGGTCACATTTATTAAGTTGGGACCCTATTGCGTCACATGCATACATTTGACAAAAAGTACATGTGATAATGCTCTAAGCCTAATAACTCAAAAAGTGTACATCCAAAGTGTGCAAAAGTATACATTGTTAGAAAGCGGAGATATCTAGAAATGTGAATGTTTGTTCCAGTATACAGGGTGACTTAGGAAATATATAGGGTGTAACAAAAGAAATATTACTATGAAATATAATTTATTGTATGCCTCCTAATTTAAACATAGTGCATTGAAATAAATATTGAGCCCCAGATTTGAGAAGCCAAAGGCAAGGCCCTTCCGGTCATATATTATTTGTAGGGGTTAATTATTACTGTCAAACGAAAATACAGGGTGATCAAAATGTGTCAATTTTCACATAAAAAACTATATATTCTGTGTGGACGGTGTGACAAAAATGTATATAAATGTTGTTTGTTCAAAAGAAACACTTAAATGAAGTTTATAAACATACCTTTCTGGTAGAAAGGTACAATTCATTCAAATTTGATTATACAGGGTGTCCAAAAATGAAGAAAACAAATTCGGCTGATTACTTACAACCTCATTTCTGTATTATGAATTGATTACAATGTTATGCCTGGCATTAATTGCACTGACATCTTGCTGACATACAAAGTTAAGTCTGTTGATCTATAGAAATTAGCATTGGATATTGAACAATTTGAAAATGATATACTAGTAGGGTGACGGAGATGGGTGTTAATCCTAAACACTAAAAAGTGATATTATTGTGCGGATTTGGTGGATAAAATAAGCACTTTCTAGGTAATTAGTATCAATATAATTAACAAAGATTATCTAAAATATTAAGACACATTCAACATTAGGTCCAACTTCATTAAAACACTGCAGAGATATTGCCCCCCCCCCCCCCCCCCCCCACCCAGTTACCATTTTAAATTGGTAATAATCTGCCATTAATACATTTTCAGATGTTATTTGTTGTATGTAATTAATTAGTAATATTAATTAATTGTGAATGTCATTCATTAACACTACTTAAGGTTTGGTAATTACAATAATGATTACACAAAATAGGAATTCAATGAACTAATATACACAAGATTTAATCATTTATTTTGCCCATCACATTGGAAATACATAGCATGCATCCTCACCCGCATGCATCCTCACCGCCTCCACCCTGACTAATTGTAGTTAACGAGTTATAGTAATTAATCTCAACTTGATTTATACATTTTTCTTATAGATACTATTAAAGCAATAAATTATCTTCCAAATGAGACTAATAAACTCAATTGTGATGTATGGTTTGAAAAATATAAGCATTTGAATGGCAAATGAGCGAAAAAATGTTGCCCATCCCATTGGAAATACATAGTGTGCATCCTCACCCGCGTGCATCCTCACCCGCTTCCACCCTGACTAATTGTAATTAACGAGTTATAGTAAATAATCTCAACTTGATTTATACATTTTTCTTATAGATACTATTAAAGAAATAAATTATCTTCCAAATGAGACTAAATATACTCAATTGTGATGTATGGTTTGAAAAATATAAGCATTTGAATGGCAAATAAGCGAAAAAATGTGACAAGTCCACCCTTTTTAGGGTCCCAACTTAAGAAATGTGACCCTTTATAATTAATAACTATTGGTCGCCTCTATTCCGTATGATCTCGCCATGGCGTGGATGTCCTACCAGGATTTGAACTGGAGACCATATGAACTCACCTTTATGATAACTCTATTATTATTATTGAATCTTTCTTTATTGGCCGCCTCTATCCCATATGATCTCGCAAAATGATATAAGATGTCCAACCAGGATCTGAACCGGAGACCATATGAACTCACCTTTATAATAACTCTATTGGCCGCCTCTATCCCGCATGATCTCGCTATGGCGTGGATGTCCTACCAGGATTGAACTGGAGACCATATGAACTCACCTTTATGATAACTCTATTGGCCGCCTGTATACCATAAGTTCTAGCCATGGCATAAGATGTCCAACCAGGATTTGAGCTCGCCTTAATAATAACTCTATTGGCCGCCTCTATCCCGTATGATCTCGCCATGCGTAGATGTTCTACCAGGATTTGAACTGGAGACCATATGAACAACTTTATTGGCTGCCTCTATCCCATATGATCTCGCAAAATGACATAAGATGTCCAACCAGGATTTGAGCTGGACACCATATGAACTCACCTTTATGATAACTCTATTGGCCGCCTCTATACCATAAGTTCTAGCCATGACATAAGATGTCCAACCAGGATTTGAACTGGAGACCATATGAACTCACCTTTATAATAACTCTATTGGCCGCCTCTATACCATATGATCTCGCCATGGCGTGGATGTCATTTGTGTAGACCTTGGGTAAGTCCAATATTTTGTCAAATTTGTAAAGTTCCTGAAATGAAGGGGAAAAAAGACAATAGAAAATAATTTTCATTAACATATACACTGGCAACCAACAGTTTTCATGTAGTGATTAATACATATCCTAGACATTCTTCCCTCTATGAACAAACTATTTTAATTATTTATATTGCAAAACTATTGTCTGTGAGTGCTATTTTTCATGTTGACTTCTTTCGGGGTCACTTTTCTCCGCGCAGAAAAAAAATCTGAAAAAAACCGCACAAATGGGTAAGGGTTGACGAGCATTTTTTTAAAGCTCTGTTCACCACAGGTCATGCTGGTTCAACACGGTTCACCATATGCGAGGTTAGCTAGCGCGCTGTGTGGCAAATAGGACAATGTCAGCGTTAACGAAACGCGACGCAGCCTGCCACAATGGCAGTTGGACTTTTAAAACTCCAGTGTGATAACGCACAGCAATTAACGTCTAGTGTGAACAGAGAGTTGGTAGCTGAATATGGCTGTGAAAAATGGGTTAACTTTATTTTAACCTCCATGTATTTCTCAAAAGTTGGTGCTGGATTAATATGAAATCAACACAACATAAGGGCAAATACACAATCTTTTTCCAATGCAAAAATTAAAGAAGAAATTTACAAGCTCTCCCATTTGTAGACCCAATTTTTGGACACATTGCAATGACAACAATTAAGCTTATAACTTACATGCAGATTTACGCCCTCTGTGCGCATCTCTTTTCCATCCTCAGTATCCGTGATAAAACACTGTGCTATACCTGGAGCTTGATGCAAGATGGCGCCCCGCACTGCGCTATCGATTAGCGACGCCATGTCCAGTCGACTATTGGAGAGGTTTACCTGAAATGGAAAGGTTAGAATTGGGGTTCAATTACAGGCGATGAGCAAAAAGAACAAAAATGTGTTAAAGGTAGATGTTCTGATTTTCAACTTGAAGTTTTCAATTCGACATGAAAGGTCATCCTCAAAAAAGTCGTATTCCAAAGTTTTAGTTGCATAACTCTAATGGTTCTTATTTTAGACGCACAAGATGCCGTGAAATGTGCCCATTGAGTTGTACACAAACTATATTGGTGGTTAACCACTTTTCGCGGTAATTCGATGTTATTTCACCGATTTCTTCGTAATCATACTGATTTGGACCGTCAAATTTCCGTATGTTAATCAGAAAAATATGATCTTTCATATGATATGAAAATCTCCATATGTTTGAGAAAAATCTGTGTTATGAAAATGTGATCGGGTCATCTACCTTTAAGTGTATGATTGTCAGTTGGCCATTCTTGATACGGTAGTCGACTTCTAATGGACAAATAACACACGCGAGCTATTTTATGAAACTTACCTTAATTGTAAACTCACACCACAGCTGCTGTTCAGCATCAAAATCATACCCTGTCAATAAGTTACGATTTAGATTTAAAACCGCCTGTACGTGAAGAAAGAAAAAAGAGACCACACTGAATGATTAGCAGTGCTCAATAAAATAATACATAAGGCACAAACAATTGTTGTGTTGCCCTCAAGTGCCAAAAATCTTGAAAATTACTGACAGACCGTCGTCGTTCATGTCAAGACAAAATTGGTAAATATCAATTTAACTAAAGTTTCTAGTGTGAAAATAATTTGAAAATAAGTTATTCAAGCAAACTTGTTAATTTCAAGCAGAAAATAGTAATGTTTTGATAATTTGGGTACAATTTGAATCTTTAAATAAATAAAAAATTGCAACCCTAATTTTTGAGATTCTGTCCATGTTTACGCCCTCTATCGTCTAAGTAAATTGTTTCAGATCGATTGGATTCAGTGTTTCTAGAAGTAGCTTTGTTGTTGAGAAATGGCTGCTTCCGAAGGAACAAGTGCTATTGCAGTGAAAGGAAGAACCATATGATTATCCGTAGGTGATTAAACGATTAAGTAAGACTCAAAGAACAAACTTGGAACTGTTTACTGACATTGCGTGTTGCATGGTTCCCTTTTGGGAGTTCTAAACCACCCTCCGTATTTAGAACACAATGTAAATGCTTTCTCCGTGTAAGCACATTACACTAACTGTAATTTTTGTAAGCAGCCTAAAATATGCGGATTTGTGGCAAAACTGCCTAATAGTAATCTCTATAAGTAGCCCAAACTGGGCTGATTTAGCTAAACTGGCTACCTGCAATCTCTGCAAGTAGCCCAAATGATATGGATTTAGCTAAACTGCACACCTGTAATCTCTGTACGTAGCCCAAACTGTGCAGATTTATGGCAACACTTCCTACCTGTAATCTCTGTTCCCTTTCTGATGGTTTTACTTTCTTTGGTGTTTTTATCCTCTTGTTTCCCGCGCTATTACCGCCCTCTATGTCTTCATCCTCATTCTTTTCTTCTTCCGCAGCTGGATCTTGGACAGAGCCCTCATCTTCATCTGTCACGAGAATATAATGAAATTGGCAAATATATGTTTAAATATTTTTAAAAACTCATCACGGACAAAAAAACCCGCTAACTGTTGAATTGTGATGCTTTGAAACATGACAAAAAACAACCCCCCCCCCCCCCCCCAAAAAAAAAAAAATTAGGGAAAATGATCACATGAAAATGAATACTGACCCAAAGAATTTTGTTAAGTTAGTAAAAAATGGCAACATTTGTACAGACTTTTGTGATTTTGTGTGTCATTTTGTAGGGAAAATGACACACACAAAACCCAAACTAAGCGACCCAACCTGAGAAATATGTTCGTCCGTAGAACAAAGTTGTTGTTTTTTATCGTCCCCTATCTTCATTTGTTAATTAAATCCTATGAAAAGAGCAAAACCGTAAGGTTGAATGTTGATTACAGGTCAATAAATGCGTATTGTTTAGAGAAATTTGACAAATCAATGCACGCGCGCTGATATTGATGTGTGAATAATGAGTATATTTTGGGTTTTTCCCTTAATTTTGTTAAGATGTTGGTGAATTTTCAACAATTTTCGGAATTTCCAATATTAATTTTTTTTTAAAAAGTGTTTTCCAAAAATCTTTAAAAAAATTGTTAACCCCCCCCCCTTAAATATGGATTGATCGGGCCATAAAACAGGGTTGGTTCTTTTGTTTCTTAAGGGGGGGGGGGAAGCAATTGTTTTTAGGATTCTATATTCACCTCCTGACTCCTTTTCCGCCTCTCCTTCCTCTTCTTCATACTCCTGCTCCTCCTCGTGTTTCTGTCGATATTTTGCTGTTGACGCATCAGCATCGGCGCCCTCGTCCCCAGAGATTGAGTCGTCTTCTTCTTCTTCTTCCTGATAGGTTCTGTTGGTTACCGAAGCGGTGACGGCAGCAGCGTCCTCTGTATCTGTGTTCTTTGGCAGCTTTGCTTCAGGTGCAACAGGTTCTGCCCCGGCTTGCACTTCACGAGCTAGTGTGCCTGATCTTTGTGAGTCCAGAAGCCTGTGTAAGAGATTGGATTGTAAAACATACATCAGTCCTTATTTGTTTGAAGTTTAGAATTTTTGTGATAAGTGCCAACAGTATCTGCCCAACTTGCATTTCACAAGATAGGGTGCCTGATCTTTGTGAGTCCAGAAGCCTGTGTCAGAGATTGGATTGAAAAACATACATCAGTTCTTATTTATTTGAAGTTTAGAATTTTTGTGATGAGAATCAGCAGTATTTGCCCATCTCGCATTTCACAAGATAGGGTGCCTGATCTTTGTGAGTCCAGAAGCCTGTGTAAGAGATTGGATTGTAAAACATACATCAATGCTTATTTATTTGAAGTTTAGAATTGTTGTGATAAGAACCAATAGTATCTGCTCATCTTGCATTTCGCGAGCTAGTGTGCCTGATATTTGTGAGTCCAGAAGCCTATGTAAGAGATTTGATTGTAAAACATACACCAGTCCTTATTTAAGACCTGGGTCCTACTCTTAAAAACAAAACTAAAAACCACGAACAAACGAATGAACAAATGAACAAACAAACATACCGAAAAAAGTTACATTGTGGGAGTACACCCTCAATACAAACAAAAGAGTAGGTCGAAACATGCCCTGTGGGAGTGCAAGATGGTCGGAATTGACATGCTGGGTGTATAAAAAAAAAAATTCTTTAAGACATACAAATCTGACAGGCTATAACCCCTCTAGAGGCCATTTAAAAGCACCTGAAAATGTACCCACTCTAGGGGTACCCCTACCATGTGCAAAAACATACAGAGTGCATCTTCGTATGTATATTTACTCCCACAATTTAGCTCCTGTAAAAACAAACAAACAAACAAACATAAGCAAATGCATAAACAAAATGACCAAATTACGAAACAAACAAAACCTACCTCATCTTTTGTAAGTCACTCAATCTCTTTGTGATATGTACCATAAGCCTCTTCAGGAATATCTTCTCGACGTATTCTAACACGACCCCCGGACTAACGTACAGCTCGTCTTTATACTCCACGTGAGGCAAGAAATTAAGCCGTATCCGATACACGCGGTGTTGATCGAATGGCGTGCTGATCTCGTACGACTCGTAAACGTGCATGTCTTCCAGCACCTGGTACAGTGTGACGCGGGTCAGCTGTTTCCTCAGCCTGGTCGATTTCTTGTGCGCGAGGACGGTGTTTAGGAATGGTACCGCCATGCTGGGCGTTTTGATGTTCTGACTGGCGACCATCAAGATCTCCCTGTGGTTGAAAGTTTTTGAAACAGAAAAAGTTCCAGGGATATTTATGATTCCATATTTTTCTTTTAAAAACAAAACAAATCAACACCAACACTTGTAATGGTTTGGTACTATTCTGAGCTACATCTGATCTAATGTGCACCACTCAGAGGATCATTTGTTATCACATATCATGGGTGTCACATGGTTAACACATGGTTGATATGTGGTGATAACATGGGTAGAACTTGCACATATTGGACTAGACTCAATCCTTCATGTCTTCCCTATTTTACACATGGCCCCTGCCAGGGTGCTCAAATGTGAAGATTGGGAAAAATACGGTTCCAAAAGTGTGCGCTGATAAACTGCTGAACATACATGAGCTTACACGTACCAGTTATACCACAGTGCACTGGTATATTTCAATCAGTTCCAAATTGGCGAGAAAAATGCGGTTTTCATCTCGTGCACAAGCGTAATCCAAGCGATGCGCGCGATTATGGTCACACGGATGCTCTGTCAGACACAAGCACGCATCACGCTATATGATGCGCAGTGAGCTTGTTGCATCATGTGCGCCAGCGTCCTTCTGTATCCATTCGCTGCTGTAATGAAGTTTCGCCAATTTGGAACTGATCAAACTAAAGTTTCATGTGGCGTTGTACACTGAGTGCCGTGATAGTGCGCACAATTTGTCTCCCATGGCGCAAAAAATACGAAAAGAAAGGGAGTACTGATCATCCTTTTCTATTCATTTTGGTAGACCGTGCATAGCGTTCTATTGTAATGATGTGTAGACCGTGGTTGACCGTTACGGCGCTAGTGTATAATAACCAAAAATCCTCTTTAAAAAGCTGACTTCCCTGTTAGCTTAGTGGCGTGTGATCTGTCTTAGAACGCAAAGATTGGAGGTTCGACTCCCGCAGAGTTCGTCGTGTTTGTTATTGCTTTGTTTTCGTTTGTTATGTTGTTTTCTTTCATTCCGCGTGCCGTGGAATCTTTGTCACCTTTAATTTTTAAGTTGATTTTTTATTTGTTTATATTACGAATGGGTATTTTTTGTTGACCGTGGTTATTCGTCTGAAATGCGAAAAATACATTATTATTTTGAACAGTATGAACGTGTATATAATTTTAATCGGGTAGACCGGTAATGATAAGTGTATTCCAGTACTTGAACGTCTTAGGAAGAACATCGGTTTAACAAGATACATTGTTATACCATGGGTCCCTATTAGTACAGCACATTGCCTTACTAGTGTAGTGGATTCAACTGAGACCGCGGAATTATCACTTCCATGGGTTCGAATCTCGGTACAGCGGCTTAGTTTATTTTTTCAAATTTTACTTCAAAGGTTTTGAAAAAATAAGATTTGAAAGAATTGAGTCGACCAGGACCATAAAATATTTGTCTTCTTCTTCTTGCACCCCTCCCCCTACTACTCATTCATACATAATATACACGGTGCTGTACAATATTTGTCTACAGGGACAACGGTTTAGTACGTTGCGTCGGATAGCTATCTTCAGAAGATAGTAATATAGCAGTAATGAGTAATCGACAATAGGCCCATGCCTTAGGTGATATCTCTTTGTAAAATACCATCTTAAAGTCAAGTTTAAGAACAAAGTGATCTGACTATAACCAGGACAAGAGTATACAGTGAAGTTCAAGTCAAAGTTCTGAGGATAAGTAATTGAAATCAAACAGCTAACATGCGCTTTATAAAGCATGGCTTTTAAATGAAGATAATTCGGTTTAATGGAAAAAAAGAGCGATCTCGTTCATGAATAAGACACTAAGGTCTTTGTTTCTGAAAACTAAAACAATTCTAAGAAATTATTCCAATGTTGTTCTCATTGTAGCCAAAATGTCTGGGTCATATCTAAACATACCAGGTGGAGTCACGTGCGATCAGGGACGATGATGTCATCGCTTGTAACACCCGCCGCTTTTAATAAGTTACTTGTAAAGTATGAAAATGTATCAAAACCATGGTTATTTATGTTTTTTAATTAAATATGTATACGCAATTGACATGAAGTTCAACTCAGAATGATACCGAGATAATGTGCTTCATTTCTTAAAAAGATTGATTCAAATTGAAGCTACCGGTCTCGAGATATAAGGATATTCGTATTTTTTATAGCCCATTTTTCCACTTCTTTAATACAATCTTGTTCAAAACCTGTTGGGACACTTTACACATACGCACGGAATATCTACCAAATTGAGTAAAGCTTTCAGTTGAACATGTTGAAAGTATGATATTTCAAACTAGTTGATGTAAAGTCCCCCCCACCCCCCCCCCCCCCACCCCCCAAAAATCAATGTTGGAGCGTATCTATACTACAGCCCTTTGATGGACGATGCTCTTATTCGGACCAACATTGAGTTTAGGGGGAGGGACTACCATTTTCGCAGTGCATGCAAGAAGTGTCCCAACAGTTTTGAACATGATTGTATTAAAGCATTGCAAAAAATATGTACTGAATTCATACACTTCCTTATAACTCCTTTAAAAATGTTTAAAATTATCTCATATTTGGCAATATTAGTCAGCGATAATGTACGGAGAGTATAGTTTAATTAATAAAATACTGGGTCAGCACTATCTTCAATTTAAAGGGGCATTGTCTGAATCACGCACCTAAATGGTACTTTTAACAAAGGCATCTTGATAGGATATAGGTAAAACAAAATATTATCATTAAGTAAACTATTGATTTTGATATAACAATCTTTGATCGCAATATCAGAAGTATATGATGGGCCGGGTTGGTGTGTGTGGAGACAGGGAATGGGAGGGGGGGGGGGGTTGTGTGGTGTTTGTATGGTTCGGAGAATAACCAAAAGCGCAAGTTCTGAACGAGTCTTATCATGACAACGCTGGTAAGTAAAATACAATTATTACAGTATCAGATAGTTATCAAATCTATATAGATAGATGTCAACAAACACAAAATATCTACTTGAAAACGTAATAGTAAATTACATGGGCATATTGCATATTATATATTATACCCATTCGTATAAACAAATACAAAAAATTCACTTTAAATTTAAAGGTGACAAAGATTCCACGGCACGTGGAATTAAAGAAAACAGCATAACAAACGAAAACAAAGCAATAACAAACACGACGAACTTTGCGGTAGTCGAACCTCCAACCTTTGCATTCTAAAACAGATCACACGCCACTAAGCTAACAGAGAAGTCAGCTTTTTAAAGAGGATTTTTGGTTATCATACACTAGCGCCGTAACGGTCAACCACGGTCCACACATGATTACAATAGGACGCTATGCACGGTCTACCAAAATTAAAAGAAAGGGAGTACTGATCATCCTTTTCTATTCATTTTGGTAGACCGTGCATAGCGTTCTATTGTAATGATGTGTAGACCGTGGTTGACCGTTACGGCGCTAGTGTATAATAACCAAAAATCCTCTTTAAAAAGCTGACTTCCCTGTTAGCTTAGTGGCGTGTGATCTGTCTTAGAACGCAAAGATTGGAGGTTCGACTCCCGCAGAGTTCGTCGTGTTTGTTATTGCTTTGTTTTCGTTTGTTATGTTGTTTTCTTTCATTCCGCGTGCCGTGGAATCTTTGTCACCTTTAATTTTTAAGTTGATTTTTTATTTGTTTATATTACGAATGGGTATTTTTTGTTGACCGTGGTTATTCGTCTGAAATGCGAAAAATACATTATTATTTTGAACAGTATGAACGTGTATATAATTTTAATCGGGTAGACCGGTAATGATAAGTGTATTCCAGTACTTGAACGTCTTAGGAAGAACATCGGTTTAACAAGATACATTGTTATACCATGGGTCCCTATTAGTACAGCACATTGCCTTACTAGTGTAGTGGATTCAACTGAGACCGCGGAATTATCACTTCCATGGGTTCGAATCTCGGTACAGCGGCTTAGTTTATTTTTTCAAATTTTACTTCAAAGGTTTTGAAAAAATAAGATTTGAAAGAATTGAGTCGACCAGGACCATAAAATATTTGTCTTCTTCTTCTTGCACCCCTCCCCCTACTACTCATTCATACATAATATACACGGTGCTGTACAATATTTGTCTACAGGGACAACGGTTTAGTACGTTGCGTCGGATAGCTATCTTCAGAAGATAGTAATATAGCAGTAATGAGTAATCGACAATAGGCCCATGCCTTAGGTGATATCTCTTTGTAAAATACCATCTTAAAGTCAAGTTTAAGAACAAAGTGATCTGACTATAACCAGGACAAGAGTATACAGTGAAGTTCAAGTCAAAGTTCTGAGGATAAGTAATTGAAATCAAACAGCTAACATGCGCTTTATAAAGCATGGCTTTTAAATGAAGATAATTCGGTTTAATGGAAAAAAAGAGCGATCTCGTTCATGAATAAGACACTAAGGTCTTTGTTTCTGAAAACTAAAACAATTCTAAGAAATTATTCCAATGTTGTTCTCATTGTAGCCAAAATGTCTGGGTCATATCTAAACATACCAGGTGGAGTCACGTGCGATCAGGGACGATGATGTCATCGCTTGTAACACCCGCCGCTTTTAATAAGTTACTTGTAAAGTATGAAAATGTATCAAAACCATGGTTATTTATGTTTTTTAATTAAATATGTATACGCAATTGACATGAAGTTCAACTCAGAATGATACCGAGATAATGTGCTTCATTTCTTAAAAAGATTGATTCAAATTGAAGCTACCGGTCTCGAGATATAAGGATATTCGTATTTTTTATAGCCCATTTTTCCACTTCTTTAATACAATCTTGTTCAAAACCTGTTGGGACACTTTACACATACGCACGGAATATCTACCAAATTGAGTAAAGCTTTCAGTTGAACATGTTGAAAGTATGATATTTCAAACTAGTTGATGTAAAGTCCCCCCCACCCCCCCCCCCCCCCCCCCCACCCCCCAAAAATCAATGTTGGAGCGTATCTATACTACAGCCCTTTGATGGACGATGCTCTTATTCGGACCAACATTGAGTTTAGGGGGAGGGACTACCATTTTCGCAGTGCATGCAAGAAGTGTCCCAACAGTTTTGAACATGATTGTATTAAAGCATTGCAAAAAATATGTACTGAATTCATACACTTCCTTATAACTCCTTTAAAAATGTTTAAAATTATCTCATATTTGGCAATATTAGTCAGCGATAATGTACGGAGAGTATAGTTTAATTAATAAAATACTGGGTCAGCACTATCTTCAATTTAAAGGGGCATTGTCTGAATCACGCACCTAAATGGTACTTTTAACAAAGGCATCTTGATAGGATATAGGTAAAACAAAATATTATCATTAAGTAAACTATTGATTTTGATATAACAATCTTTGATCGCAATATCAGAAGTATATGATGGGCCGGGTTGGTGTGTGTGGAGACAGGGAATGGGAGGGGGGGGGGGGGTTGTGTGGTGTTTGTATGGTTCGGAGAATAACCAAAAGCGCAAGTTCTGAACGAGTCTTATCATGACAACGCTGGTAAGTAAAATACAATTATTACAGTATCAGATAGTTATCAAATCTATATAGATAGATGTCAACAAACACAAAATATCTACTTGAAAACGTAATAGTAAATTACATGGGCATATTGCATATTATATATTATACCCATTCGTATAAACAAATACAAAAAATTCACTTTAAATTTAAAGGTGACAAAGATTCCACGGCACGTGGAATTAAAGAAAACAGCATAACAAACGAAAACAAAGCAATAACAAACACGACGAACTTTGCGGTAGTCGAACCTCCAACCTTTGCATTCTAAAACAGATCACACGCCACTAAGCTAACAGAGAAGTCAGCTTTTTAAAGAGGATTTTTGGTTATCATACACTAGCGCCGTAACGGTCAACCACGGTCCACACATGATTACAATAGGACGCTATGCACGGTCTACCAAAATTAAAAGAAAGGGAGTACTGATCATCCTTTTCTATTCATTTTGGTAGACCGTGCATAGCGTTCTATTGTAATGATGTGTAGACCGTGGTTGACCGTTACGGCGCTAGTGTATAATAACCAAAAATCCTCTTTAAAAAGCTGACTTCCCTGTTAGCTTAGTGGCGTGTGATCTGTCTTAGAACGCAAAGATTGGAGGTTCGACTCCCGCAGAGTTCGTCGTGTTTGTTATTGCTTTGTTTTCGTTTGTTATGTTGTTTTCTTTCATTCCGCGTGCCGTGGAATCTTTGTCACCTTTAATTTTTAAGTTGATTTTTTATTTGTTTATATTACGAATGGGTATTTTTTGTTGACCGTGGTTATTCGTCTGAAATGCGAAAAATACATTATTATTTTGAACAGTATGAACGTGTATATAATTTTAATCGGGTAGACCGGTAATGATAAGTGTATTCCAGTACTTGAACGTCTTAGGAAGAACATCGGTTTAACAAGATACATTGTTATACCATGGGTCCCTATTAGTACAGCACATTGCCTTACTAGTGTAGTGGATTCAACTGAGACCGCGGAATTATCACTTCCATGGGTTCGAATCTCGGTACAGCGGCTTAGTTTATTTTTTCAAATTTTACTTCAAAGGTTTTGAAAAAATAAGATTTGAAAGAATTGAGTCGACCAGGACCATAAAATATTTGTCTTCTTCTTCTTGCACCCCTCCCCCTACTACTCATTCATACATAATATACACGGTGCTGTACAATATTTGTCTACAGGGACAACGGTTTAGTACGTTGCGTCGGATAGCTATCTTCAGAAGATAGTAATATAGCAGTAATGAGTAATCGACAATAGGCCCATGCCTTAGGTGATATCTCTTTGTAAAATACCATCTTAAAGTCAAGTTTAAGAACAAAGTGATCTGACTATAACCAGGACAAGAGTATACAGTGAAGTTCAAGTCAAAGTTCTGAGGATAAGTAATTGAAATCAAACAGCTAACATGCGCTTTATAAAGCATGGCTTTTAAATGAAGATAATTCGGTTTAATGGAAAAAAAGAGCGATCTCGTTCATGAATAAGACACTAAGGTCTTTGTTTCTGAAAACTAAAACAATTCTAAGAAATTATTCCAATGTTGTTCTCATTGTAGCCAAAATGTCTGGGTCATATCTAAACATACCAGGTGGAGTCACGTGCGATCAGGGACGATGATGTCATCGCTTGTAACACCCGCCGCTTTTAATAAGTTACTTGTAAAGTATGAAAATGTATCAAAACCATGGTTATTTATGTTTTTTAATTAAATATGTATACGCAATTGACATGAAGTTCAACTCAGAATGATACCGAGATAATGTGCTTCATTTCTTAAAAAGATTGATTCAAATTGAAGCTACCGGTCTCGAGATATAAGGATATTCGTATTTTTTATAGCCCATTTTTCCACTTCTTTAATACAATCTTGTTCAAAACCTGTTGGGACACTTTACACATACGCACGGAATATCTACCAAATTGAGTAAAGCTTTCAGTTGAACATGTTGAAAGTATGATATTTCAAACTAGTTGATGTAAAGTCCCCCCCCCCCCCCACCCCCCCCCCCCACCCCCCCAAAATCAATGTTGGAGCGTATCTATACTACAGCCCTTTGATGGACGATGCTCTTATTCGGACCAACATTGAGTTTAGGGGGAGGGACTACCATTTTCGCAGTGCATGCAAGAAGTGTCCCAACAGTTTTGAACATGATTGTATTAAAGCATTGCAAAAAATATGTACTGAATTCATACACTTCCTTATAACTCCTTTAAAAATGTTTAAAATTATCTCATATTTGGCAATATTAGTCAGCGATAATGTACGGAGAGTATAGTTTAATTAATAAAATACTGGGTCAGCACTATCTTCAATTTAAAGGGGCATTGTCTGAATCACGCACCTAAATGGTACTTTTAACAAAGGCATCTTGATAGGATATAGGTAAAACAAAATATTATCATTAAGTAAACTATTGATTTTGATATAACAATCTTTGATCGCAATATCAGAAGTATATGATGGGCCGGGTTGGTGTGTGTAGAGACAGGGAATGGGAGGGTGGGGGGGGGGGGGGTTGTGTGGTGTTTGTATGGTTCGGAGAATAACCAAAAGCGCAAGTTCTGAACGAGTCTTATCATGACAACGCTGGTAAGTAAAATACAATTATTACAGTATCAGATAGTTATCAAATCTATATAGATAGATGTCAACAAACACAAAATATCTACTTGAAAACGTAATAGTAAATTACATGGGCATATTGCATATTATATATTATACCCATTCGTATAAACAAATACAAAAAATTCACTTTAAATTTAAAGGTGACAAAGATTCCACGGCACGTGGAATTAAAGAAAACAGCATAACAAACGAAAACAAAGCAATAACAAACACGACGAACTTTGCGGTAGTCGAACCTCCAACCTTTGCATTCTAAAACAGATCACACGCCACTAAGCTAACAGAGAAGTCAGCTTTTTAAAGAGGATTTTTGGTTATCATACACTAGCGCCGTAACGGTCAACCACGGTCCACACATGATTACAATAGGACGCTATGCACGGTCTACCAAAATTAAAAGAAAGGGAGTACTGATCATCCTTTTCTATTCATTTTGGTAGACCGTGCATAGCGTTCTATTGTAATGATGTGTAGACCGTGGTTGACCGTTACGGCGCTAGTGTATAATAACCAAAAATCCTCTTTAAAAAGCTGACTTCCCTGTTAGCTTAGTGGCGTGTGATCTGTCTTAGAACGCAAAGATTGGAGGTTCGACTCCCGCAGAGTTCGTCGTGTTTGTTATTGCTTTGTTTTCGTTTGTTATGTTGTTTTCTTTCATTCCGCGTGCCGTGGAATCTTTGTCACCTTTAATTTTTAAGTTGATTTTTTATTTGTTTATATTACGAATGGGTATTTTTTGTTGACCGTGGTTATTCGTCTGAAATGCGAAAAATACATTATTATTTTGAACAGTATGAACGTGTATATAATTTTAATCGGGTAGACCGGTAATGATAAGTGTATTCCAGTACTTGAACGTCTTAGGAAGAACATCGGTTTAACAAGATACATTGTTATACCATGGGTCCCTATTAGTACAGCACATTGCCTTACTAGTGTAGTGGATTCAACTGAGACCGCGGAATTATCACTTCCATGGGTTCGAATCTCGGTACAGCGGCTTAGTTTATTTTTTCAAATTTTACTTCAAAGGTTTTGAAAAAATAAGATTTGAAAGAATTGAGTCGACCAGGACCATAAAATATTTGTCTTCTTCTTCTTGCACCCCTCCCCCTACTACTCATTCATACATAATATACACGGTGCTGTACAATATTTGTCTACAGGGACAACGGTTTAGTACGTTGCGTCGGATAGCTATCTTCAGAAGATAGTAATATAGCAGTAATGAGTAATCGACAATAGGCCCATGCCTTAGGTGATATCTCTTTGTAAAATACCATCTTAAAGTCAAGTTTAAGAACAAAGTGATCTGACTATAACCAGGACAAGAGTATACAGTGAAGTTCAAGTCAAAGTTCTGAGGATAAGTAATTGAAATCAAACAGCTAACATGCGCTTTATAAAGCATGGCTTTTAAATGAAGATAATTCGGTTTAATGGAAAAAAAGAGCGATCTCGTTCATGAATAAGACACTAAGGTCTTTGTTTCTGAAAACTAAAACAATTCTAAGAAATTATTCCAATGTTGTTCTCATTGTAGCCAAAATGTCTGGGTCATATCTAAACATACCAGGTGGAGTCACGTGCGATCAGGGACGATGATGTCATCGCTTGTAACACCCGCCGCTTTTAATAAGTTACTTGTAAAGTATGAAAATGTATCAAAACCATGGTTATTTATGTTTTTTAATTAAATATGTATACGCAATTGACATGAAGTTCAACTCAGAATGATACCGAGATAATGTGCTTCATTTCTTAAAAAGATTGATTCAAATTGAAGCTACCGGTCTCGAGATATAAGGATATTCGTATTTTTTATAGCCCATTTTCCCACTTCTTTAATACAATCTTGTTCAAAACCTGTTGGGACACTTTACACATACGCACGGAATATCTACCAAATTGAGTAAAGCTTTCAGTTGAACATGTTGAAAGTATGATATTTCAAACTAGTTGATGTAAAGTCCCCCCCACCCCCCCCCCCACCCCCCCCAAAATCAATGTTGGAGCGTATCTATACTACAGCCCTTTGATGGACGATGCTCTTATTCGGACCAACATTGAGTTTAGGGGGAGGGACTACCATTTTCGCAGTGCATGCAAGAAGTGTCCCAACAGTTTTGAACATGATTGTATTAAAGCATTGCAAAAAATATGTACTGAATTCATACACTTCCTTATAACTCCTTTAAAAATGTTTAAAATTATCTCATATTTGGCAATATTAGTCAGCGATAATGTACGGAGAGTATAGTTTAATTAATAAAATACTGGGTCAGCACTATCTTCAATTTAAAGGGGCATTGTCTGAATCACGCACCTAAATGGTACTTTTAACAAAGGCATCTTGATAGGATATAGGTAAAACAAAATATTATCATTAAGTAAACTATTGATTTTGATATAACAATCTTTGATCGCAATATCAGAAGTATATGATGGGCCGGGTTGGTGTGTGTAGAGACAGGGAATGGGAGGGTGGGGGGGGGGGGGGGGGTTGTGTGGTGTTTGTATGGTTCGGAGAATAACCAAAAGCGCAAGTTCTGAACGAGTCTTATCATGACAACGCTGGTAAGTAAAATACAATTATTACAGTATCAGATAGTTATCAAATCTATATAGATAGATGTCAACAAACACAAAATATCTACTTGAAAACGTAATAGTAAATTACATGGGCATATTGCATATTATATATTATACCCATTCGTATAAACAAATACAAAAAATTCACTTTAAATTTAAAGGTGACAAAGATTCCACGGCACGTGGAATTAAAGAAAACAGCATAACAAACGAAAACAAAGCAATAACAAACACGACGAACTTTGCGGTAGTCGAACCTCCAACCTTTGCATTCTAAAACAGATCACACGCCACTAAGCTAACAGAGAAGTCAGCTTTTTAAAGAGGATTTTTGGTTATCATACACTAGCGCCGTAACGGTCAACCACGGTCCACACATGATTACAATAGGACGCTATGCACGGTCTACCAAAATTAAAAGAAAGGGAGTACTGATCATCCTTTTCTATTCATTTTGGTAGACCGTGCATAGCGTTCTATTGTAATGATGTGTAGACCGTGGTTGACCGTTACGGCGCTAGTGTATAATAACCAAAAATCCTCTTTAAAAAGCTGACTTCCCTGTTAGCTTAGTGGCGTGTGATCTGTCTTAGAACGCAAAGATTGGAGGTTCGACTCCCGCAGAGTTCGTCGTGTTTGTTATTGCTTTGTTTTCGTTTGTTATGTTGTTTTCTTTCATTCCGCGTGCCGTGGAATCTTTGTCACCTTTAATTTTTAAGTTGATTTTTTATTTGTTTATATTACGAATGGGTATTTTTTGTTGACCGTGGTTATTCGTCTGAAATGCGAAAAATACATTATTATTTTGAACAGTATGAACGTGTATATAATTTTAATCGGGTAGACCGGTAATGATAAGTGTATTCCAGTACTTGAACGTCTTAGGAAGAACATCGGTTTAACAAGATACATTGTTATACCATGGGTCCCTATTAGTACAGCACATTGCCTTACTAGTGTAGTGGATTCAACTGAGACCGCGGAATTATCACTTCCATGGGTTCGAATCTCGGTACAGCGGCTTAGTTTATTTTTTCAAATTTTACTTCAAAGGTTTTGAAAAAATAAGATTTGAAAGAATTGAGTCGACCAGGACCATAAAATATTTGTCTTCTTCTTCTTGCACCCCTCCCCCTACTACTCATTCATACATAATATACACGGTGCTGTACAATATTTGTCTACAGGGACAACGGTTTAGTACGTTGCGTCGGATAGCTATCTTCAGAAGATAGTAATATAGCAGTAATGAGTAATCGACAATAGGCCCATGCCTTAGGTGATATCTCTTTGTAAAATACCATCTTAAAGTCAAGTTTAAGAACAAAGTGATCTGACTATAACCAGGACAAGAGTATACAGTGAAGTTCAAGTCAAAGTTCTGAGGATAAGTAATTGAAATCAAACAGCTAACATGCGCTTTATAAAGCATGGCTTTTAAATGAAGATAATTCGGTTTAATGGAAAAAAAGAGCGATCTCGTTCATGAATAAGACACTAAGGTCTTTGTTTCTGAAAACTAAAACAATTCTAAGAAATTATTCCAATGTTGTTCTCATTGTAGCCAAAATGTCTGGGTCATATCTAAACATACCAGGTGGAGTCACGTGCGATCAGGGACGATGATGTCATCGCTTGTAACACCCGCCGCTTTTAATAAGTTACTTGTAAAGTATGAAAATGTATCAAAACCATGGTTATTTATGTTTTTTAATTAAATATGTATACGCAATTGACATGAAGTTCAACTCAGAATGATACCGAGATAATGTGCTTCATTTCTTAAAAAGATTGATTCAAATTGAAGCTACCGGTCTCGAGATATAAGGATATTCGTATTTTTTATAGCCCATTTTCCCACTTCTTTAATACAATCTTGTTCAAAACCTGTTGGGACACTTTACACATACGCACGGAATATCTACCAAATTGAGTAAAGCTTTCAGTTGAACATGTTGAAAGTATGATATTTCAAACTAGTTGATGTAAAGTCCCCCCCACCCCCCCCCCCCCCCCCACCCCCCCAAAATCAATGTTGGAGCGTATCTATACTACAGCCCTTTGATGGACGATGCTCTTATTCGGACCAACATTGAGTTTAGGGGGAGGGACTACCATTTTCGCAGTGCATGCAAGAAGTGTCCCAACAGTTTTGAACATGATTGTATTAAAGCATTGCAAAAAATATGTACTGAATTCATACACTTCCTTATAACTCCTTTAAAAATGTTTAAAATTATCTCATATTTGGCAATATTAGTCAGCGATAATGTACGGAGAGTATAGTTTAATTAATAAAATACTGGGTCAGCACTATCTTCAATTTAAAGGGGCATTGTCTGAATCACGCACCTAAATGGTACTTTTAACAAAGGCATCTTGATAGGATATAGGTAAAACAAAATATTATCATTAAGTAAACTATTGATTTTGATATAACAATCTTTGATCGCAATATCAGAAGTATATGATGGGCCGGGTTGGTGTGTGTGGAGACAGGGAATGGGAGGGTGGGGGGGGGGGTTGTGTGGTGTTTGTATGGTTCGGAGAATAACCAAAAGCGCAAGTTCTGAACGAGTCTTATCATGACAACGCTGGTAAGTAAAATACAATTATTACAGTATCAGATAGTTATCAAATCTATATAGATAGATGTCAACAAACACAAAATATCTACTTGAAAACGTAATAGTAAATTACATGGGCATATTGCATATTATATATTATACCCATTCGTATAAACAAATACAAAAAATTCACTTTAAATTTAAAGGTGACAAAGATTCCACGGCACGTGGAATTAAAGAAAACAGCATAACAAACGAAAACAAAGCAATAACAAACACGACGAACTTTGCGGTAGTCGAACCTCCAACCTTTGCATTCTAAAACAGATCACACGCCACTAAGCTAACAGAGAAGTCAGCTTTTTAAAGAGGATTTTTGGTTATCATACACTAGCGCCGTAACGGTCAACCACGGTCCACACATGATTACAATAGGACGCTATGCACGGTCTACCAAAATTAAAAGAAAGGGAGTACTGATCATCCTTTTCTATTCATTTTGGTAGACCGTGCATAGCGTTCTATTGTAATGATGTGTAGACCGTGGTTGACCGTTACGGCGCTAGTGTATAATAACCAAAAATCCTCTTTAAAAAGCTGACTTCCCTGTTAGCTTAGTGGCGTGTGATCTGTCTTAGAACGCAAAGATTGGAGGTTCGACTCCCGCAGAGTTCGTCGTGTTTGTTATTGCTTTGTTTTCGTTTGTTATGTTGTTTTCTTTCATTCCGCGTGCCGTGGAATCTTTGTCACCTTTAATTTTTAAGTTGATTTTTTATTTGTTTATATTACGAATGGGTATTTTTTGTTGACCGTGGTTATTCGTCTGAAATGCGAAAAATACATTATTATTTTGAACAGTATGAACGTGTATATAATTTTAATCGGGTAGACCGGTAATGATAAGTGTATTCCAGTACTTGAACGTCTTAGGAAGAACATCGGTTTAACAAGATACATTGTTATACCATGGGTCCCTATTAGTACAGCACATTGCCTTACTAGTGTAGTGGATTCAACTGAGACCGCGGAATTATCACTTCCATGGGTTCGAATCTCGGTACAGCGGCTTAGTTTATTTTTTCAAATTTTACTTCAAAGGTTTTGAAAAAATAAGATTTGAAAGAATTGAGTCGACCAGGACCATAAAATATTTGTCTTCTTCTTCTTGCACCCCTCCCCCTACTACTCATTCATACATAATATACACGGTGCTGTACAATATTTGTCTACAGGGACAACGGTTTAGTACGTTGCGTCGGATAGCTATCTTCAGAAGATAGTAATATAGCAGTAATGAGTAATCGACAATAGGCCCATGCCTTAGGTGATATCTCTTTGTAAAATACCATCTTAAAGTCAAGTTTAAGAACAAAGTGATCTGACTATAACCAGGACAAGAGTATACAGTGAAGTTCAAGTCAAAGTTCTGAGGATAAGTAATTGAAATCAAACAGCTAACATGCGCTTTATAAAGCATGGCTTTTAAATGAAGATAATTCGGTTTAATGGAAAAAAAGAGCGATCTCGTTCATGAATAAGACACTAAGGTCTTTGTTTCTGAAAACTAAAACAATTCTAAGAAATTATTCCAATGTTGTTCTCATTGTAGCCAAAATGTCTGGGTCATATCTAAACATACCAGGTGGAGTCACGTGCGATCAGGGACGATGATGTCATCGCTTGTAACACCCGCCGCTTTTAATAAGTTACTTGTAAAGTATGAAAATGTATCAAAACCATGGTTATTTATGTTTTTTAATTAAATATGTATACGCAATTGACATGAAGTTCAACTCAGAATGATACCGAGATAATGTGCTTCATTTCTTAAAAAGATTGATTCAAATTGAAGCTACCGGTCTCGAGATATAAGGATATTCGTATTTTTTATAGCCCATTTTCCCACTTCTTTAATACAATCTTGTTCAAAACCTGTTGGGACACTTTACACATACGCACGGAATATCTACCAAATTGAGTAAAGCTTTCAGTTGAACATGTTGAAAGTATGATATTTCAAACTAGTTGATGTAAAGTCCCCCCCACCCCCCCCCCCCCCACCCCCCCCAAAATCAATGTTGGAGCGTATCTATACTACAGCCCTTTGATGGACGATGCTCTTATTCGGACCAACATTGAGTTTAGGGGGAGGGACTACCATTTTCGCAGTGCATGCAAGAAGTGTCCCAACAGTTTTGAACATGATTGTATTAAAGCATTGCAAAAAATATGTACTGAATTCATACACTTCCTTATAACTCCTTTAAAAATGTTTAAAATTATCTCATATTTGGCAATATTAGTCAGCGATAATGTACGGAGAGTATAGTTTAATTAATAAAATACTGGGTCAGCACTATCTTCAATTTAAAGGGGCATTGTCTGAATCACGCACCTAAATGGTACTTTTAACAAAGGCATCTTGATAGGATATAGGTAAAACAAAATATTATCATTAAGTAAACTATTGATTTTGATATAACAATCTTTGATCGCAATATCAGAAGTATATGATGGGCCGGGTTGGTGTGTGTGGAGACAGGGAATGGGAGGGTGGGGGGGGGGGGGGGGTTGTGTGGTGTTTGTATGGTTCGGAGAATAACCAAAAGCGCAAGTTCTGAACGAGTCTTATCATGACAACGCTGGTAAGTAAAATACAATTATTACAGTATCAGATAGTTATCAAATCTATATAGATAGATGTCAACAAACACAAAATATCTACTTGAAAACGTAATAGTAAATTACATGGGCATATTGCATATTATATATTATACCCATTCGTATAAACAAATACAAAAAATTCACTTTAAATTTAAAGGTGACAAAGATTCCACGGCACGTGGAATTAAAGAAAACAGCATAACAAACGAAAACAAAGCAATAACAAACACGACGAACTTTGCGGTAGTCGAACCTCCAACCTTTGCATTCTAAAACAGATCACACGCCACTAAGCTAACAGAGAAGTCAGCTTTTTAAAGAGGATTTTTGGTTATCATACACTAGCGCCGTAACGGTCAACCACGGTCCACACATGATTACAATAGGACGCTATGCACGGTCTACCAAAATTAAAAGAAAGGGAGTACTGATCATCCTTTTCTATTCATTTTGGTAGACCGTGCATAGCGTTCTATTGTAATGATGTGTAGACCGTGGTTGACCGTTACGGCGCTAGTGTATAATAACCAAAAATCCTCTTTAAAAAGCTGACTTCCCTGTTAGCTTAGTGGCGTGTGATCTGTCTTAGAACGCAAAGATTGGAGGTTCGACTCCCGCAGAGTTCGTCGTGTTTGTTATTGCTTTGTTTTCGTTTGTTATGTTGTTTTCTTTCATTCCGCGTGCCGTGGAATCTTTGTCACCTTTAATTTTTAAGTTGATTTTTTATTTGTTTATATTACGAATGGGTATTTTTTGTTGACCGTGGTTATTCGTCTGAAATGCGAAAAATACATTATTATTTTGAACAGTATGAACGTGTATATAATTTTAATCGGGTAGACCGGTAATGATAAGTGTATTCCAGTACTTGAACGTCTTAGGAAGAACATCGGTTTAACAAGATACATTGTTATACCATGGGTCCCTATTAGTACAGCACATTGCCTTACTAGTGTAGTGGATTCAACTGAGACCGCGGAATTATCACTTCCATGGGTTCGAATCTCGGTACAGCGGCTTAGTTTATTTTTTCAAATTTTACTTCAAAGGTTTTGAAAAAATAAGATTTGAAAGAATTGAGTCGACCAGGACCATAAAATATTTGTCTTCTTCTTCTTGCACCCCTCCCCCTACTACTCATTCCATAATATACACGGTGCTGTACAATATTTGTCTACAGGGACAACGGTTTAGTACGTTGCGTCGGATAGCTATCTTCAGAAGATAGTAATATAGCAGTAATGAGTAATCGACAATAGGCCCATGCCTTAGGTGATATCTCTTTGTAAAATACCATCTTAAAGTCAAGTTTAAGAACAAAGTGATCTGACTATAACCAGGACAAGAGTATACAGTGAAGTTCAAGTCAAAGTTCTGAGGATAAGTAATTGAAATCAAACAGCTAACATGCGCTTTATAAAGCATGGCTTTTAAATGAAGATAATTCGGTTTAATGGAAAAAAAGAGCGATCTCGTTCATGAATAAGACACTAAGGTCTTTGTTTCTGAAAACTAAAACAATTCTAAGAAATTATTCCAATGTTGTTCTCATTGTAGCCAAAATGTCTGGGTCATATCTAAACATACCAGGTGGAGTCACGTGCGATCAGGGACGATGATGTCATCGCTTGTAACACCCGCCGCTTTTAATAAGTTACTTGTAAAGTATGAAAATGTATCAAAACCATGGTTATTTATGTTTTTTAATTAAATATGTATACGCAATTGACATGAAGTTCAACTCAGAATGATACCGAGATAATGTGCTTCATTTCTTAAAAAGATTGATTCAAATTGAAGCTACCGGTCTCGAGATATAAGGATATTCGTATTTTTTATAGCCCATTTTCCCACTTCTTTAATACAATCTTGTTCAAAACCTGTTGGGACACTTTACACATACGCACGGAATATCTACCAAATTGAGTAAAGCTTTCAGTTGAACATGTTGAAAGTATGATATTTCAAACTAGTTGATGTAAAGTCCCCCCCACCCCCCCCCCCCCCCCCACCCCCCCAAAATCAATGTTGGAGCGTATCTATACTACAGCCCTTTGATGGACGATGCTCTTATTCGGACCAACATTGAGTTTAGGGGGAGGTTTCGCAGTGCATGCAAGAAGTGTCCCAACAGTTTTGAACATGATTGTATTAAAGCATTGCAAAAAATATGTACTGAATTCATACACTTCCTTATAACTCCTTTAAAAATGTTTAAAATTATCTCATATTTGGCAATATTAGTCAGCGATAATGTACGGAGAGTATAGTTTAATTAATAAAATACTGGGTCAGCACTATCTTCAATTTAAAGGGGCATTGTCTGAATCACGCACCTAAATGGTACTTTTAACAAAGGCATCTTGATAGGATATAGGTAAAACAAAATATTATCATTAAGTAAACTATTGATTTTGATATAACAATCTTTGATCGCAATATCAGAAGTATATGATGGGCCGGGTTGGTGTGTGTGGAGACAGGGAATGGGAGGGGGGGGGGGGTTGTGTGGTGTTTGTATGGTTCGGAGAATAACCAAAAGCGCAAGTTCTGAACGAGTCTTATCATGACAACGCTGGTAAGTAAAATACAATTATTACAGTATCAGATAGTTATCAAATCTATATAGATAGATGTCAACAAACACAAAATATCTACTTGAAAACGTAATAGTAAATTACATGGGCATATTGCATATTATATATTATACCCATTCGTATAAACAAATACAAAAAATTCACTTTAAATTTAAAGGTGACAAAGATTCCACGGCACGTGGAATTAAAGAAAACAGCATAACAAACGAAAACAAAGCAATAACAAACACGACGAACTTTGCGGTAGTCGAACCTCCAACCTTTGCATTCTAAAACAGATCACACGCCACTAAGCTAACAGAGAAGTCAGCTTTTTAAAGAGGATTTTTGGTTATCATACACTAGCGCCGTAACGGTCAACCACGGTCCACACATGATTACAATAGGACGCTATGCACGGTCTACCAAAATTAAAAGAAAGGGAGTACTGATCATCCTTTTCTATTCATTTTGGTAGACCGTGCATAGCGTTCTATTGTAATGATGTGTAGACCGTGGTTGACCGTTACGGCGCTAGTGTATAATAACCAAAAATCCTCTTTAAAAAGCTGACTTCCCTGTTAGCTTAGTGGCGTGTGATCTGTCTTAGAACGCAAAGATTGGAGGTTCGACTCCCGCAGAGTTCGTCGTGTTTGTTATTGCTTTGTTTTCGTTTGTTATGTTGTTTTCTTTCATTCCGCGTGCCGTGGAATCTTTGTCACCTTTAATTTTTAAGTTGATTTTTTATTTGTTTATATTACGAATGGGTATTTTTTGTTGACCGTGGTTATTCGTCTGAAATGCGAAAAATACATTATTATTTTGAACAGTATGAACGTGTATATAATTTTAATCGGGTAGACCGGTAATGATAAGTGTATTCCAGTACTTGAACGTCTTAGGAAGAACATCGGTTTAACAAGATACATTGTTATACCATGGGTCCCTATTAGTACAGCACATTGCCTTACTAGTGTAGTGGATTCAACTGAGACCGCGGAATTATCACTTCCATGGGTTCGAATCTCGGTACAGCGGCTTAGTTTATTTTTTCAAATTTTACTTCAAAGGTTTTGAAAAAATAAGATTTGAAAGAATTGAGTCGACCAGGACCATAAAATATTTGTCTTCTTCTTCTTGCACCCCTCCCCCTACTACTCATTCATACATAATATACACGGTGCTGTACAATATTTGTCTACAGGGACAACGGTTTAGTACGTTGCGTCGGATAGCTATCTTCAGAAGATAGTAATATAGCAGTAATGAGTAATCGACAATAGGCCCATGCCTTAGGTGATATCTCTTTGTAAAATACCATCTTAAAGTCAAGTTTAAGAACAAAGTGATCTGACTATAACCAGGACAAGAGTATACAGTGAAGTTCAAGTCAAAGTTCTGAGGATAAGTAATTGAAATCAAACAGCTAACATGCGCTTTATAAAGCATGGCTTTTAAATGAAGATAATTCGGTTTAATGGAAAAAAAGAGCGATCTCGTTCATGAATAAGACACTAAGGTCTTTGTTTCTGAAAACTAAAACAATTCTAAGAAATTATTCCAATGTTGTTCTCATTGTAGCCAAAATGTCTGGGTCATATCTAAACATACCAGGTGGAGTCACGTGCGATCAGGGACGATGATGTCATCGCTTGTAACACCCGCCGCTTTTAATAAGTTACTTGTAAAGTATGAAAATGTATCAAAACCATGGTTATTTATGTTTTTTAATTAAATATGTATACGCAATTGACATGAAGTTCAACTCAGAATGATACCGAGATAATGTGCTTCATTTCTTAAAAAGATTGATTCAAATTGAAGCTACCGGTCTCGAGATATAAGGATATTCGTATTTTTTATAGCCCATTTTCCCACTTCTTTAATACAATCTTGTTCAAAACCTGTTGGGACACTTTACACATACGCACGGAATATCTACCAAATTGAGTAAAGCTTTCAGTTGAACATGTTGAAAGTATGATATTTCAAACTAGTTGATGTAAAGTCCCCCCCACCCCCCCCCCCCCCCCACCCCCCCAAAATCAATGTTGGAGCGTATCTATACTACAGCCCTTTGATGGACGATGCTCTTATTCGGACCAACATTGAGTTTAGGGGGAGGGACTACCATTTTCGCAGTGCATGCAAGAAGTGTCCCAACAGTTTTGAACATGATTGTATTAAAGCATTGCAAAAAATATGTACTGAATTCATACACTTCCTTATAACTCCTTTAAAAATGTTTAAAATTATCTCATATTTGGCAATATTAGTCAGCGATAATGTACGGAGAGTATAGTTTAATTAATAAAATACTGGGTCAGCACTATCTTCAATTTAAAGGGGCATTGTCTGAATCACGCACCTAAATGGTACTTTTAACAAAGGCATCTTGATAGGATATAGGTAAAACAAAATATTATCATTAAGTAAACTATTGATTTTGATATAACAATCTTTGATCGCAATATCAGAAGTATATGATGGGCCGGGTTGGTGTGTGTGGAGACAGGGAATGGGAGGGGGGGGGGGTTGTGTGGTGTTTGTATGGTTCGGAGAATAACCAAAAGCGCAAGTTCTGAACGAGTCTTATCATGACAACGCTGGTAAGTAAAATACAATTATTACAGTATCAGATAGTTATCAAATCTATATAGATAGATGTCAACAAACACAAAATATCTACTTGAAAACGTAATAGTAAATTACATGGGCATATTGCATATTATATATTATACCCATTCGTATAAACAAATACAAAAAATTCACTTTAAATTTAAAGGTGACAAAGATTCCACGGCACGTGGAATTAAAGAAAACAGCATAACAAACGAAAACAAAGCAATAACAAACACGACGAACTTTGCGGTAGTCGAACCTCCAACCTTTGCATTCTAAAACAGATCACACGCCACTAAGCTAACAGAGAAGTCAGCTTTTTAAAGAGGATTTTTGGTTATCATACACTAGCGCCGTAACGGTCAACCACGGTCCACACATGATTACAATAGGACGCTATGCACGGTCTACCAAAATTAAAAGAAAGGGAGTACTGATCATCCTTTTCTATTCATTTTGGTAGACCGTGCATAGCGTTCTATTGTAATGATGTGTAGACCGTGGTTGACCGTTACGGCGCTAGTGTATAATAACCAAAAATCCTCTTTAAAAAGCTGACTTCCCTGTTAGCTTAGTGGCGTGTGATCTGTCTTAGAACGCAAAGATTGGAGGTTCGACTCCCGCAGAGTTCGTCGTGTTTGTTATTGCTTTGTTTTCGTTTGTTATGTTGTTTTCTTTCATTCCGCGTGCCGTGGAATCTTTGTCACCTTTAATTTTTAAGTTGATTTTTTATTTGTTTATATTACGAATGGGTATTTTTTGTTGACCGTGGTTATTCGTCTGAAATGCGAAAAATACATTATTATTTTGAACAGTATGAACGTGTATATAATTTTAATCGGGTAGACCGGTAATGATAAGTGTATTCCAGTACTTGAACGTCTTAGGAAGAACATCGGTTTAACAAGATACATTGTTATACCATGGGTCCCTATTAGTACAGCACATTGCCTTACTAGTGTAGTGGATTCAACTGAGACCGCGGAATTATCACTTCCATGGGTTCGAATCTCGGTACAGCGGCTTAGTTTATTTTTTCAAATTTTACTTCAAAGGTTTTGAAAAAATAAGATTTGAAAGAATTGAGTCGACCAGGACCATAAAATATTTGTCTTCTTCTTCTTGCACCCCTCCCCCTACTACTCATTCATACATAATATACACGGTGCTGTACAATATTTGTCTACAGGGACAACGGTTTAGTACGTTGCGTCGGATAGCTATCTTCAGAAGATAGTAATATAGCAGTAATGAGTAATCGACAATAGGCCCATGCCTTAGGTGATATCTCTTTGTAAAATACCATCTTAAAGTCAAGTTTAAGAACAAAGTGATCTGACTATAACCAGGACAAGAGTATACAGTGAAGTTCAAGTCAAAGTTCTGAGGATAAGTAATTGAAATCAAACAGCTAACATGCGCTTTATAAAGCATGGCTTTTAAATGAAGATAATTCGGTTTAATGGAAAAAAAGAGCGATCTCGTTCATGAATAAGACACTAAGGTCTTTGTTTCTGAAAACTAAAACAATTCTAAGAAATTATTCCAATGTTGTTCTCATTGTAGCCAAAATGTCTGGGTCATATCTAAACATACCAGGTGGAGTCACGTGTGATCAGGGACGATGATGTCATCGCTTGTAACACCCGCCGCTTTTAATAAGTTACTTGTAAAGTATGAAAATGTATCAAAACCATGGTTATTTATGTTTTTTAATTAAATATGTATACGCAATTGACATGAAGTTCAACTCAGAATGATACCGAGATAATGTGCTTCATTTCTTAAAAAGATTGATTCAAATTGAAGCTACCGGTCTCGAGATATAAGGATATTCGTATTTTTTATAGCCCATTTTCCCACTTCTTTAATACAATCTTGTTCAAAACCTGTTGGGACACTTTACACATACGCACGGAATATCTACCAAATTGAGTAAAGCTTTCAGTTGAACATGTTGAAAGTATGATATTTCAAACTAGTTGATGTAAAGTCCCCCCCACCCCCCCCCCCCACCCCCCCAAAATCAATGTTGGAGCGTATCTATACTACAGCCCTTTGATGGACGATGCTCTTATTCGGACCAACATTGAGTTTAGGGGGAGGGACTACCATTTTCGCAGTGCATGCAAGAAGTGTCCCAACAGTTTTGAACATGATTGTATTAAAGCATTGCAAAAAATATGTACTGAATTCATACACTTCCTTATAACTCCTTTAAAAATGTTTAAAATTATCTCATATTTGGCAATATTAGTCAGCGATAATGTACGGAGAGTATAGTTTAATTAATAAAATACTGGGTCAGCACTATCTTCAATTTAAAGGGGCATTGTCTGAATCACGCACCTAAATGGTACTTTTAACAAAGGCATCTTGATAGGATATAGGTAAAACAAAATATTATCATTAAGTAAACTATTGATTTTGATATAACAATCTTTGATCGCAATATCAGAAGTATATGATGGGCCGGGTTGGTGTGTGTGGAGACAGGGAATGGGAGGGGGGGGTTGTGTGGTGTTTGTATGGTTCGGAGAATAACCAAAAGCGCAAGTTCTGAACGAGTCTTATCATGACAACGCTGGTAAGTAAAATACAATTATTACAGTATCAGATAGTTATCAAATCTATATAGATAGATGTCAACAAACACAAAATATCTACTTGAAAACGTAATAGTAAATTACATGGGCATATTGCATATTATATATTATACCCATTCGTATAAACAAATACAAAAAATTCACTTTAAATTTAAAGGTGACAAAGATTCCACGGCACGTGGAATTAAAGAAAACAGCATAACAAACGAAAACAAAGCAATAACAAACACGACGAACTTTGCGGTAGTCGAACCTCCAACCTTTGCATTCTAAAACAGATCACACGCCACTAAGCTAACAGAGAAGTCAGCTTTTTAAAGAGGATTTTTGGTTATCATACACTAGCGCCGTAACGGTCAACCACGGTCCACACATGATTACAATAGGACGCTATGCACGGTCTACCAAAATTAAAAGAAAGGGAGTACTGATCATCCTTTTCTATTCATTTTGGTAGACCGTGCATAGCGTTCTATTGTAATGATGTGTAGACCGTGGTTGACCGTTACGGCGCTAGTGTATAATAACCAAAAATCCTCTTTAAAAAGCTGACTTCCCTGTTAGCTTAGTGGCGTGTGATCTGTCTTAGAACGCAAAGATTGGAGGTTCGACTCCCGCAGAGTTCGTCGTGTTTGTTATTGCTTTGTTTTCGTTTGTTATGTTGTTTTCTTTCATTCCGCGTGCCGTGGAATCTTTGTCACCTTTAATTTTTAAGTTGATTTTTTATTTGTTTATATTACGAATGGGTATTTTTTGTTGACCGTGGTTATTCGTCTGAAATGCGAAAAATACATTATTATTTTGAACAGTATGAACGTGTATATAATTTTAATCGGGTAGACCGGTAATGATAAGTGTATTCCAGTACTTGAACGTCTTAGGAAGAACATCGGTTTAACAAGATACATTGTTATACCATGGGTCCCTATTAGTACAGCACATTGCCTTACTAGTGTAGTGGATTCAACTGAGACCGCGGAATTATCACTTCCATGGGTTCGAATCTCGGTACAGCGGCTTAGTTTATTTTTTCAAATTTTACTTCAAAGGTTTTGAAAAAATAAGATTTGAAAGAATTGAGTCGACCAGGACCATAAAATATTTGTCTTCTTCTTCTTGCACCCCTCCCCCTACTACTCATTCATACATAATATACACGGTGCTGTACAATATTTGTCTACAGGGACAACGGTTTAGTACGTTGCGTCGGATAGCTATCTTCAGAAGATAGTAATATAGCAGTAATGAGTAATCGACAATAGGCCCATGCCTTAGGTGATATCTCTTTGTAAAATACCATCTTAAAGTCAAGTTTAAGAACAAAGTGATCTGACTATAACCAGGACAAGAGTATACAGTGAAGTTCAAGTCAAAGTTCTGAGGATAAGTAATTGAAATCAAACAGCTAACATGCGCTTTATAAAGCATGGCTTTTAAATGAAGATAATTCGGTTTAATGGAAAAAAAGAGCGATCTCGTTCATGAATAAGACACTAAGGTCTTTGTTTCTGAAAACTAAAACAATTCTAAGAAATTATTCCAATGTTGTTCTCATTGTAGCCAAAATGTCTGGGTCATATCTAAACATACCAGGTGGAGTCACGTGCGATCAGGGACGATGATGTCATCGCTTGTAACACCCGCCGCTTTTAATAAGTTACTTGTAAAGTATGAAAATGTATCAAAACCATGGTTATTTATGTTTTTTAATTAAATATGTATACGCAATTGACATGAAGTTCAACTCAGAATGATACCGAGATAATGTGCTTCATTTCTTAAAAAGATTGATTCAAATTGAAGCTACCGGTCTCGAGATATAAGGATATTCGTATTTTTTATAGCCCATTTTCCCACTTCTTTAATACAATCTTGTTCAAAACCTGTTGGGACACTTTACACATACGCACGGAATATCTACCAAATTGAGTAAAGCTTTCAGTTGAACATGTTGAAAGTATGATATTTCAAACTAGTTGATGTAAAGTCCCCCCCACCCCCCCCCCCCCCCCCACCCCCCCAAAATCAATGTTGGAGCGTATCTATACTACAGCCCTTTGATGGACGATGCTCTTATTCGGACCAACATTGAGTTTAGGGGGAGGGACTACCATTTTCGCAGTGCATGCAAGAAGTGTCCCAACAGTTTTGAACATGATTGTATTAAAGCATTGCAAAAAATATGTACTGAATTCATACACTTCCTTATAACTCCTTTAAAAATGTTTAAAATTATCTCATATTTGGCAATATTAGTCAGCGATAATGTACGGAGAGTATAGTTTAATTAATAAAATACTGGGTCAGCACTATCTTCAATTTAAAGGGGCATTGTCTGAATCACGCACCTAAATGGTACTTTTAACAAAGGCATCTTGATAGGATATAGGTAAAACAAAATATTATCATTAAGTAAACTATTGATTTTGATATAACAATCTTTGATCGCAATATCAGAAGTATATGATGGGCCGGGTTGGTGTGTGTGGAGACAGGGAATGGGAGGGGGGGGGGGGGTTGTGTGGTGTTTGTATGGTTCGGAGAATAACCAAAAGCGCAAGTTCTGAACGAGTCTTATCATGACAACGCTGGTAAGTAAAATACAATTATTACAGTATCAGATAGTTATCAAATCTATATAGATAGATGTCAACAAACACAAAATATCTACTTGAAAACGTAATAGTAAATTACATGGGCATATTGCATATTATATATTATACCCATTCGTATAAACAAATACAAAAAATTCACTTTAAATTTAAAGGTGACAAAGATTCCACGGCACGTGGAATTAAAGAAAACAGCATAACAAACGAAAACAAAGCAATAACAAACACGACGAACTTTGCGGTAGTCGAACCTCCAACCTTTGCATTCTAAAACAGATCACACGCCACTAAGCTAACAGAGAAGTCAGCTTTTTAAAGAGGATTTTTGGTTATCATACACTAGCGCCGTAACGGTCAACCACGGTCCACACATGATTACAATAGGACGCTATGCACGGTCTACCAAAATTAAAAGAAAGGGAGTACTGATCATCCTTTTCTATTCATTTTGGTAGACCGTGCATAGCGTTCTATTGTAATGATGTGTAGACCGTGGTTGACCGTTACGGCGCTAGTGTATAATAACCAAAAATCCTCTTTAAAAAGCTGACTTCCCTGTTAGCTTAGTGGCGTGTGATCTGTCTTAGAACGCAAAGATTGGAGGTTCGACTCCCGCAGAGTTCGTCGTGTTTGTTATTGCTTTGTTTTCGTTTGTTATGTTGTTTTCTTTCATTCCGCGTGCCGTGGAATCTTTGTCACCTTTAATTTTTAAGTTGATTTTTTATTTGTTTATATTACGAATGGGTATTTTTTGTTGACCGTGGTTATTCGTCTGAAATGCGAAAAATACATTATTATTTTGAACAGTATGAACGTGTATATAATTTTAATCGGGTAGACCGGTAATGATAAGTGTATTCCAGTACTTGAACGTCTTAGGAAGAACATCGGTTTAACAAGATACATTGTTATACCATGGGTCCCTATTAGTACAGCACATTGCCTTACTAGTGTAGTGGATTCAACTGAGACCGCGGAATTATCACTTCCATGGGTTCGAATCTCGGTACAGCGGCTTAGTTTATTTTTTCAAATTTTACTTCAAAGGTTTTGAAAAAATAAGATTTGAAAGAATTGAGTCGACCAGGACCATAAAATATTTGTCTTCTTCTTCTTGCACCCCTCCCCCTACTACTCATTCATACATAATATACACGGTGCTGTACAATATTTGTCTACAGGGACAACGGTTTAGTACGTTGCGTCGGATAGCTATCTTCAGAAGATAGTAATATAGCAGTAATGAGTAATCGACAATAGGCCCATGCCTTAGGTGATATCTCTTTGTAAAATACCATCTTAAAGTCAAGTTTAAGAACAAAGTGATCTGACTATAACCAGGACAAGAGTATACAGTGAAGTTCAAGTCAAAGTTCTGAGGATAAGTAATTGAAATCAAACAGCTAACATGCGCTTTATAAAGCATGGCTTTTAAATGAAGATAATTCGGTTTAATGGAAAAAAAGAGCGATCTCGTTCATGAATAAGACACTAAGGTCTTTGTTTCTGAAAACTAAAACAATTCTAAGAAATTATTCCAATGTTGTTCTCATTGTAGCCAAAATGTCTGGGTCATATCTAAACATACCAGGTGGAGTCACGTGCGATCAGGGACGATGATGTCATCGCTTGTAACACCCGCCGCTTTTAATAAGTTACTTGTAAAGTATGAAAATGTATCAAAACCATGGTTATTTATGTTTTTTAATTAAATATGTATACGCAATTGACATGAAGTTCAACTCAGAATGATACCGAGATAATGTGCTTCATTTCTTAAAAAGATTGATTCAAATTGAAGCTACCGGTCTCGAGATATAAGGATATTCGTATTTTTTATAGCCCATTTTCCCACTTCTTTAATACAATCTTGTTCAAAACCTGTTGGGACACTTTACACATACGCACGGAATATCTACCAAATTGAGTAAAGCTTTCAGTTGAACATGTTGAAAGTATGATATTTCAAACTAGTTGATGTAAAGTCCCCCCCACCCCCCCCCCCCCCCCCACCCCCCCCAAAATCAATGTTGGAGCGTATCTATACTACAGCCCTTTGATGGACGATGCTCTTATTCGGACCAACATTGAGTTTAGGGGGAGGGACTACCATTTTCGCAGTGCATGCAAGAAGTGTCCCAACAGTTTTGAACATGATTGTATTAAAGCATTGCAAAAAATATGTACTGAATTCATACACTTCCTTATAACTCCTTTAAAAATGTTTAAAATTATCTCATATTTGGCAATATTAGTCAGCGATAATGTACGGAGAGTATAGTTTAATTAATAAAATACTGGGTCAGCACTATCTTCAATTTAAAGGGGCATTGTCTGAATCACGCACCTAAATGGTACTTTTAACAAAGGCATCTTGATAGGATATAGGTAAAACAAAATATTATCATTAAGTAAACTATTGATTTTGATATAACAATCTTTGATCGCAATATCAGAAGTATATGATGGGCCGGGTTGGTGTGTGTGGAGACAGGGAATGGGAGGGGGGGGGGGGTTGTGTGGTGTTTGTATGGTTCGGAGAATAACCAAAAGCGCAAGTTCTGAACGAGTCTTATCATGACAACGCTGGTAAGTAAAATACAATTATTACAGTATCAGATAGTTATCAAATCTATATAGATAGATGTCAACAAACACAAAATATCTACTTGAAAACGTAATAGTAAATTACATGGGCATATTGCATATTATATATTATACCCATTCGTATAAACAAATACAAAAAATTCACTTTAAATTTAAAGGTGACAAAGATTCCACGGCACGTGGAATTAAAGAAAACAGCATAACAAACGAAAACAAAGCAATAACAAACACGACGAACTTTGCGGTAGTCGAACCTCCAACCTTTGCATTCTAAAACAGATCACACGCCACTAAGCTAACAGAGAAGTCAGCTTTTTAAAGAGGATTTTTGGTTATCATACACTAGCGCCGTAACGGTCAACCACGGTCCACACATGATTACAATAGGACGCTATGCACGGTCTACCAAAATTAAAAGAAAGGGAGTACTGATCATCCTTTTCTATTCATTTTGGTAGACCGTGCATAGCGTTCTATTGTAATGATGTGTAGACCGTGGTTGACCGTTACGGCGCTAGTGTATAATAACCAAAAATCCTCTTTAAAAAGCTGACTTCCCTGTTAGCTTAGTGGCGTGTGATCTGTCTTAGAACGCAAAGATTGGAGGTTCGACTCCCGCAGAGTTCGTCGTGTTTGTTATTGCTTTGTTTTCGTTTGTTATGTTGTTTTCTTTCATTCCGCGTGCCGTGGAATCTTTGTCACCTTTAATTTTTAAGTTGATTTTTTATTTGTTTATATTACGAATGGGTATTTTTTGTTGACCGTGGTTATTCGTCTGAAATGCGAAAAATACATTATTATTTTGAACAGTATGAACGTGTATATAATTTTAATCGGGTAGACCGGTAATGATAAGTGTATTCCAGTACTTGAACGTCTTAGGAAGAACATCGGTTTAACAAGATACATTGTTATACCATGGGTCCCTATTAGTACAGCACATTGCCTTACTAGTGTAGTGGATTCAACTGAGACCGCGGAATTATCACTTCCATGGGTTCGAATCTCGGTACAGCGGCTTAGTTTATTTTTTCAAATTTTACTTCAAAGGTTTTGAAAAAATAAGATTTGAAAGAATTGAGTCGACCAGGACCATAAAATATTTGTCTTCTTCTTCTTGCACCCCTCCCCCTACTACTCATTCATACATAATATACACGGTGCTGTACAATATTTGTCTACAGGGACAACGGTTTAGTACGTTGCGTCGGATAGCTATCTTCAGAAGATAGTAATATAGCAGTAATGAGTAATCGACAATAGGCCCATGCCTTAGGTGATATCTCTTTGTAAAATACCATCTTAAAGTCAAGTTTAAGAACAAAGTGATCTGACTATAACCAGGACAAGAGTATACAGTGAAGTTCAAGTCAAAGTTCTGAGGATAAGTAATTGAAATCAAACAGCTAACATGCGCTTTATAAAGCATGGCTTTTAAATGAAGATAATTCGGTTTAATGGAAAAAAAGAGCGATCTCGTTCATGAATAAGACACTAAGGTCTTTGTTTCTGAAAACTAAAACAATTCTAAGAAATTATTCCAATGTTGTTCTCATTGTAGCCAAAATGTCTGGGTCATATCTAAACATACCAGGTGGAGTCACGTGCGATCAGGGACGATGATGTCATCGCTTGTAACACCCGCCGCTTTTAATAAGTTACTTGTAAAGTATGAAAATGTATCAAAACCATGGTTATTTATGTTTTTTAATTAAATATGTATACGCAATTGACATGAAGTTCAACTCAGAATGATACCGAGATAATGTGCTTCATTTCTTAAAAAGATTGATTCAAATTGAAGCTACCGGTCTCGAGATATAAGGATATTCGTATTTTTTATAGCCCATTTTCCCACTTCTTTAATACAATCTTGTTCAAAACCTGTTGGGACACTTTACACATACGCACGGAATATCTACCAAATTGAGTAAAGCTTTCAGTTGAACATGTTGAAAGTATGATATTTCAAACTAGTTGATGTAAAGTCCCCCCCACCCCCCCCCCCCCCACCCCCCCCAAAATCAATGTTGGAGCGTATCTATACTACAGCCCTTTGATGGACGATGCTCTTATTCGGACCAACATTGAGTTTAGGGGGAGGGACTACCATTTTCGCAGTGCATGCAAGAAGTGTCCCAACAGTTTTGAACATGATTGTATTAAAGCATTGCAAAAAATATGTACTGAATTCATACACTTCCTTATAACTCCTTTAAAAATGTTTAAAATTATCTCATATTTGGCAATATTAGTCAGCGATAATGTACGGAGAGTATAGTTTAATTAATAAAATACTGGGTCAGCACTATCTTCAATTTAAAGGGGCATTGTCTGAATCACGCACCTAAATGGTACTTTTAACAAAGGCATCTTGATAGGATATAGGTAAAACAAAATATTATCATTAAGTAAACTATTGATTTTGATATAACAATCTTTGATCGCAATATCAGAAGTATATGATGGGCCGGGTTGGTGTGTGTGGAGACAGGGAATGGGAGGGGGGGGGGTTGTGTGGTGTTTGTATGGTTCGGAGAATAACCAAAAGCGCAAGTTCTGAACGAGTCTTATCATGACAACGCTGGTAAGTAAAATACAATTATTACAGTATCAGATAGTTATCAAATCTATATAGATAGATGTCAACAAACACAAAATATCTACTTGAAAACGTAATAGTAAATTACATGGGCATATTGCATATTATATATTATACCCATTCGTATAAACAAATACAAAAAATTCACTTTAAATTTAAAGGTGACAAAGATTCCACGGCACGTGGAATTAAAGAAAACAGCATAACAAACGAAAACAAAGCAATAACAAACACGACGAACTTTGCGGTAGTCGAACCTCCAACCTTTGCATTCTAAAACAGATCACACGCCACTAAGCTAACAGAGAAGTCAGCTTTTTAAAGAGGATTTTTGGTTATCATACACTAGCGCCGTAACGGTCAACCACGGTCCACACATGATTACAATAGGACGCTATGCACGGTCTACCAAAATTAAAAGAAAGGGAGTACTGATCATCCTTTTCTATTCATTTTGGTAGACCGTGCATAGCGTTCTATTGTAATGATGTGTAGACCGTGGTTGACCGTTACGGCGCTAGTGTATAATAACCAAAAATCCTCTTTAAAAAGCTGACTTCCCTGTTAGCTTAGTGGCGTGTGATCTGTCTTAGAACGCAAAGATTGGAGGTTCGACTCCCGCAGAGTTCGTCGTGTTTGTTATTGCTTTGTTTTCGTTTGTTATGTTGTTTTCTTTCATTCCGCGTGCCGTGGAATCTTTGTCACCTTTAATTTTTAAGTTGATTTTTTATTTGTTTATATTACGAATGGGTATTTTTTGTTGACCGTGGTTATTCGTCTGAAATGCGAAAAATACATTATTATTTTGAACAGTATGAACGTGTATATAATTTTAATCGGGTAGACCGGTAATGATAAGTGTATTCCAGTACTTGAACGTCTTAGGAAGAACATCGGTTTAACAAGATACATTGTTATACCATGGGTCCCTATTAGTACAGCACATTGCCTTACTAGTGTAGTGGATTCAACTGAGACCGCGGAATTATCACTTCCATGGGTTCGAATCTCGGTACAGCGGCTTAGTTTATTTTTTCAAATTTTACTTCAAAGGTTTTGAAAAAATAAGATTTGAAAGAATTGAGTCGACCAGGACCATAAAATATTTGTCTTCTTCTTCTTGCACCCCTCCCCCTACTACTCATTCATACATAATATACACGGTGCTGTACAATATTTGTCTACAGGGACAACGGTTTAGTACGTTGCGTCGGATAGCTATCTTCAGAAGATAGTAATATAGCAGTAATGAGTAATCGACAATAGGCCCATGCCTTAGGTGATATCTCTTTGTAAAATACCATCTTAAAGTCAAGTTTAAGAACAAAGTGATCTGACTATAACCAGGACAAGAGTATACAGTGAAGTTCAAGTCAAAGTTCTGAGGATAAGTAATTGAAATCAAACAGCTAACATGCGCTTTATAAAGCATGGCTTTTAAATGAAGATAATTCGGTTTAATGGAAAAAAAGAGCGATCTCGTTCATGAATAAGACACTAAGGTCTTTGTTTCTGAAAACTAAAACAATTCTAAGAAATTATTCCAATGTTGTTCTCATTGTAGCCAAAATGTCTGGGTCATATCTAAACATACCAGGTGGAGTCACGTGCGATCAGGGACGATGATGTCATCGCTTGTAACACCCGCCGCTTTTAATAAGTTACTTGTAAAGTATGAAAATGTATCAAAACCATGGTTATTTATGTTTTTTAATTAAATATGTATACGCAATTGACATGAAGTTCAACTCAGAATGATACCGAGATAATGTGCTTCATTTCTTAAAAAGATTGATTCAAATTGAAGCTACCGGTCTCGAGATATAAGGATATTCGTATTTTTTATAGCCCATTTTCCCACTTCTTTAATACAATCTTGTTCAAAACCTGTTGGGACACTTTACACATACGCACGGAATATCTACCAAATTGAGTAAAGCTTTCAGTTGAACATGTTGAAAGTATGATATTTCAAACTAGTTGATGTAAAGTCCCCCCCACCCCCCCCCCCCCCCCCACCCCCCCAAAATCAATGTTGGAGCGTATCTATACTACAGCCCTTTGATGGACGATGCTCTTATTCGGACCAACATTGAGTTTAGGGGGAGGGACTACCATTTTCGCAGTGCATGCAAGAAGTGTCCCAACAGTTTTGAACATGATTGTATTAAAGCATTGCAAAAAATATGTACTGAATTCATACACTTCCTTATAACTCCTTTAAAAATGTTTAAAATTATCTCATATTTGGCAATATTAGTCAGCGATAATGTACGGAGAGTATAGTTTAATTAATAAAATACTGGGTCAGCACTATCTTCAATTTAAAGGGGCATTGTCTGAATCACGCACCTAAATGGTACTTTTAACAAAGGCATCTTGATAGGATATAGGTAAAACAAAATATTATCATTAAGTAAACTATTGATTTTGATATAACAATCTTTGATCGCAATATCAGAAGTATATGATGGGCCGGGTTGGTGTGTGTGGAGACAGGGAATGGGAGGGGGGGGGGGGGTTGTGTGGTGTTTGTATGGTTCGGAGAATAACCAAAAGCGCAAGTTCTGAACGAGTCTTATCATGAAAACGCTGGTAAGTAAAATACAATTATTACAGTATCAGATAGTTATCAAATCTATATAGATAGATGTCAACAAACACAAAATATCTACTTGAAAACGTAATAGTAAATTACATGGGCATATTGCATATTATATATTATACCCATTCGTATAAACAAATACAAAAAATTCACTTTAAATTTAAAGGTGACAAAGATTCCACGGCACGTGGAATTAAAGAAAACAGCATAACAAACGAAAACAAAGCAATAACAAACACGACGAACTTTGCGGTAGTCGAACCTCCAACCTTTGCATTCTAAAACAGATCACACGCCACTAAGCTAACAGAGAAGTCAGCTTTTTAAAGAGGATTTTTGGTTATCATACACTAGCGCCGTAACGGTCAACCACGGTCCACACATGATTACAATAGGACGCTATGCACGGTCTACCAAAATTAAAAGAAAGGGAGTACTGATCATCCTTTTCTATTCATTTTGGTAGACCGTGCATAGCGTTCTATTGTAATGATGTGTAGACCGTGGTTGACCGTTACGGCGCTAGTGTATAATAACCAAAAATCCTCTTTAAAAAGCTGACTTCCCTGTTAGCTTAGTGGCGTGTGATCTGTCTTAGAACGCAAAGATTGGAGGTTCGACTCCCGCAGAGTTCGTCGTGTTTGTTATTGCTTTGTTTTCGTTTGTTATGTTGTTTTCTTTCATTCCGCGTGCCGTGGAATCTTTGTCACCTTTAATTTTTAAGTTGATTTTTTATTTGTTTATATTACGAATGGGTATTTTTTGTTGACCGTGGTTATTCGTCTGAAATGCGAAAAATACATTATTATTTTGAACAGTATGAACGTGTATATAATTTTAATCGGGTAGACCGGTAATGATAAGTGTATTCCAGTACTTGAACGTCTTAGGAAGAACATCGGTTTAACAAGATACATTGTTATACCATGGGTCCCTATTAGTACAGCACATTGCCTTACTAGTGTAGTGGATTCAACTGAGACCGCGGAATTATCACTTCCATGGGTTCGAATCTCGGTACAGCGGCTTAGTTTATTTTTTCAAATTTTACTTCAAAGGTTTTGAAAAAATAAGATTTGAAAGAATTGAGTCGACCAGGACCATAAAATATTTGTCTTCTTCTTCTTGCACCCCTCCCCCTACTACTCATTCATACATAATATACACGGTGCTGTACAATATTTGTCTACAGGGACAACGGTTTAGTACGTTGCGTCGGATAGCTATCTTCAGAAGATAGTAATATAGCAGTAATGAGTAATCGACAATAGGCCCATGCCTTAGGTGATATCTCTTTGTAAAATACCATCTTAAAGTCAAGTTTAAGAACAAAGTGATCTGACTATAACCAGGACAAGAGTATACAGTGAAGTTCAAATCAAAGTTCTGAGGATAAGTAATTGAAATCAAACAGCTAACATGCGCTTTATAAAGCATGGCTTTTAAATGAAGATAATTCGGTTTAATGGAAAAAAAGAGCGATCTCGTTCATGAATAAGACACTAAGGTCTTTGTTTCTGAAAACTAAAACAATTCTAAGAAATTATTCCAATGTTGTTCTCATTGTAGCCAAAATGTCTGGGTCATATCTAAACATACCAGGTGGAGTCACGTGCGATCAGGGACGATGATGTCATCGCTTGTAACACCCGCCGCTTTTAATAAGTTACTTGTAAAGTATGAAAATGTATCAAAACCATGGTTATTTATGTTTTTTAATTAAATATGTATACGCAATTGACATGAAGTTCAACTCAGAATGATACCGAGATAATGTGCTTCATTTCTTAAAAAGATTGATTCAAATTGAAGCTACCGGTCTCGAGATATAAGGATATTCGTATTTTTTATAGCCCATTTTCCCACTTCTTTAATACAATCTTGTTCAAAACCTGTTGGGACACTTTACACATACGCACGGAATATCTACCAAATTGAGTAAAGCTTTCAGTTGAACATGTTGAAAGTATGATATTTCAAACTAGTTGATGTAAAGTCCCCCCCACCCCCCCCCCCCCCCACCCCCCCAAAATCAATGTTGGAGCGTATCTATACTACAGCCCTTTGATGGACGATGCTCTTATTCGGACCAACATTGAGTTTAGGGGGAGGGACTACCATTTTCGCAGTGCATGCAAGAAGTGTCCCAACAGTTTTGAACATGATTGTATTAAAGCATTGCAAAAAATATGTACTGAATTCATACACTTCCTTATAACTCCTTTAAAAATGTTTAAAATTATCTCATATTTGGCAATATTAGTCAGCGATAATGTACGGAGAGTATAGTTTAATTAATAAAATACTGGGTCAGCACTATCTTCAATTTAAAGGGGCATTGTCTGAATCACGCACCTAAATGGTACTTTTAACAAAGGCATCTTGATAGGATATAGGTAAAACAAAATATTATCATTAAGTAAACTATTGATTTTGATATAACAATCTTTGATCGCAATATCAGAAGTATATGATGGGCCGGGTTGGTGTGTGTGGAGACAGGGAATGGGAGGGGGGGGGGTTGTGTGGTGTTTGTATGGTTCGGAGAATAACCAAAAGCGCAAGTTCTGAACGAGTCTTATCATGAAAACGCTGGTAAGTAAAATACAATTATTACAGTATCAGATAGTTATCAAATCTATATAGATAGATGTCAACAAACACAAAATATCTACTTGAAAACGTAATAGTAAATTACATGGGCATATTGCATATTATATATTATACCCATTCGTATAAACAAATACAAAAAATTCACTTTAAATTTAAAGGTGACAAAGATTCCACGGCACGTGGAATTAAAGAAAACAGCATAACAAACGAAAACAAAGCAATAACAAACACGACGAACTTTGCGGTAGTCGAACCTCCAACCTTTGCATTCTAAAACAGATCACACGCCACTAAGCTAACAGAGAAGTCAGCTTTTTAAAGAGGATTTTTGGTTATCATACACTAGCGCCGTAACGGTCAACCACGGTCCACACATGATTACAATAGGACGCTATGCACGGTCTACCAAAATTAAAAGAAAGGGAGTACTGATCATCCTTTTCTATTCATTTTGGTAGACCGTGCATAGCGTTCTATTGTAATGATGTGTAGACCGTGGTTGACCGTTACGGCGCTAGTGTATAATAACCAAAAATCCTCTTTAAAAAGCTGACTTCCCTGTTAGCTTAGTGGCGTGTGATCTGTCTTAGAACGCAAAGATTGGAGGTTCGACTCCCGCAGAGTTCGTCGTGTTTGTTATTGCTTTGTTTTCGTTTGTTATGTTGTTTTCTTTCATTCCGCGTGCCGTGGAATCTTTGTCACCTTTAATTTTTAAGTTGATTTTTTATTTGTTTATATTACGAATGGGTATTTTTTGTTGACCGTGGTTATTCGTCTGAAATGCGAAAAATACATTATTATTTTGAACAGTATGAACGTGTATATAATTTTAATCGGGTAGACCGGTAATGATAAGTGTATTCCAGTACTTGAACGTCTTAGGAAGAACATCGGTTTAACAAGATACATTGTTATACCATGGGTCCCTATTAGTACAGCACATTGCCTTACTAGTGTAGTGGATTCAACTGAGACCGCGGAATTATCACTTCCATGGGTTCGAATCTCGGTACAGCGGCTTAGTTTATTTTTTCAAATTTTACTTCAAAGGTTTTGAAAAAATAAGATTTGAAAGAATTGAGTCGACCAGGACCATAAAATATTTGTCTTCTTCTTCTTGCACCCCTCCCCTACTACTCATTCATACATAATATACACGGTGCTGTACAATATTTGTCTACAGGGACAACGGTTTAGTACGTTGCGTCGGATAGCTATCTTCAGAAGATAGTAATATAGCAGTAATGAGTAATCGACAATAGGCCCATGCCTTAGGTGATATCTCTTTGTAAAATACCATCTTAAAGTCAAGTTTAAGAACAAAGTGATCTGACTATAACCAGGACAAGAGTATACAGTGAAGTTCAAATCAAAGTTCTGAGGATAAGTAATTGAAATCAAACAGCTAACATGCGCTTTATAAAGCATGGCTTTTAAATGAAGATAATTCGGTTTAATGGAAAAAAAGAGCGATCTCGTTCATGAATAAGACACTAAGGTCTTTGTTTCTGAAAACTAAAACAATTCTAAGAAATTATTCCAATGTTGTTCTCATTGTAGCCAAAATGTCTGGGTCATATCTAAACATACCAGGTGGAGTCACGTGCGATCAGGGACGATGATGTCATCGCTTGTAACACCCGCCGCTTTTAATAAGTTACTTGTAAAGTATGAAAATGTATCAAAACCATGGTTATTTATGTTTTTTAATTAAATATGTATACGCAATTGACATGAAGTTCAACTCAGAATGATACCGAGATAATGTGCTTCATTTCTTAAAAAGATTGATTCAAATTGAAGCTACCGGTCTCGAGATATAAGGATATTCGTATTTTTTATAGCCCATTTTCCCACTTCTTTAATACAATCTTGTTCAAAACCTGTTGGGACACTTTACACATACGCACGGAATATCTACCAAATTGAGTAAAGCTTTCAGTTGAACATGTTGAAAGTATGATATTTCAAACTAGTTGATGTAAAGTCCCCCCCACCCCCCCCCCCACCCCCCCCCCCAAAATCAATGTTGGAGCGTATCTATACTACAGCCCTTTGATGGACGATGCTCTTATTCGGACCAACATTGAGTTTAGGGGGAGGGACTACCATTTTCGCAGTGCATGCAAGAAGTGTCCCAACAGTTTTGAACATGATTGTATTAAAGCATTGCAAAAAATATGTACTGAATTCATACACTTCCTTATAACTCCTTTAAAAATGTTTAAAATTATCTCATATTTGGCAATATTAGTCAGCGATAATGTACGGAGAGTATAGTTTAATTAATAAAATACTGGGTCAGCACTATCTTCAATTTAAAGGGGCATTGTCTGAATCACGCACCTAAATGGTACTTTTAACAAAGGCATCTTGATAGGATATAGGTAAAACAAAATATTATCATTAAGTAAACTATTGATTTTGATATAACAATCTTTGATCGCAATATCAGAAGTATATGATGGGCCGGGTTGGTGTGTGTGGAGACAGGGAATGGGAGGGGGGGGGGGGTTGTGTGGTGTTTGTATGGTTCGGAGAATAACCAAAAGCGCAAGTTCTGAACGAGTCTTATCATGACAACGCTGGTAAGTAAAATACAATTATTACAGTATCAGATAGTTATCAAATCTATATAGATAGATGTCAACAAACACAAAATATCTACTTGAAAACGTAATAGTAAATTACATGGGCATATTGCATATTATATATTATACCCATTCGTATAAACAAATACAAAAAATTCACTTTAAATTTAAAGGTGACAAAGATTCCACGGCACGTGGAATTAAAGAAAACAGCATAACAAACGAAAACAAAGCAATAACAAACACGACGAACTTTGCGGTAGTCGAACCTCCAACCTTTGCATTCTAAAACAGATCACACGCCACTAAGCTAACAGAGAAGTCAGCTTTTTAAAGAGGATTTTTGGTTATCATACACTAGCGCCGTAACGGTCAACCACGGTCCACACATGATTACAATAGGACGCTATGCACGGTCTACCAAAATTAAAAGAAAGGGAGTACTGATCATCCTTTTCTATTCATTTTGGTAGACCGTGCATAGCGTTCTATTGTAATGATGTGTAGACCGTGGTTGACCGTTACGGCGCTAGTGTATAATAACCAAAAATCCTCTTTAAAAAGCTGACTTCCCTGTTAGCTTAGTGGCGTGTGATCTGTCTTAGAACGCAAAGATTGGAGGTTCGACTCCCGCAGAGTTCGTCGTGTTTGTTATTGCTTTGTTTTCGTTTGTTATGTTGTTTTCTTTCATTCCGCGTGCCGTGGAATCTTTGTCACCTTTAATTTTTAAGTTGATTTTTTATTTGTTTATATTACGAATGGGTATTTTTTGTTGACCGTGGTTATTCGTCTGAAATGCGAAAAATACATTATTATTTTGAACAGTATGAACGTGTATATAATTTTAATCGGGTAGACCGGTAATGATAAGTGTATTCCAGTACTTGAACGTCTTAGGAAGAACATCGGTTTAACAAGATACATTGTTATACCATGGGTCCCTATTAGTACAGCACATTGCCTTACTAGTGTAGTGGATTCAACTGAGAACGCGGAATTATCACTTCCATGGGTTCGAATCTCGGTACAGCGGCTTAGTTTATTTTTTCAAATTTTACTTCAAAGGTTTTGAAAAAATAAGATTTGAAAGAATTGAGTCGACCAGGACCATAAAATATTTGTCTTCTTCTTCTTGCACCCCTCCCCCTACTACTCATTCATACATAATATACACGGTGCTGTACAATATTTGTCTACAGGGACAACGGTTTAGTACGTTGCGTCGGATAGCTATCTTCAGAAGATAGTAATATAGCAGTAATGAGTAATCGACAATAGGCCCATGCCTTAGGTGATATCTCTTTGTAAAATACCATCTTAAAGTCAAGTTTAAGAACAAAGTGATCTGACTATAACCAGGACAAGAGTATACAGTGAAGTTCAAGTCAAAGTTCTGAGGATAAGTAATTGAAATCAAACAGCTAACATGCGCTTTATAAAGCATGGCTTTTAAATGAAGATAATTCGGTTTAATGGAAAAAAAGAGCGATCTCGTTCATGAATAAGACACTAAGGTCTTTGTTTCTGAAAACTAAAACAATTCTAAGAAATTATTCCAATGTTGTTCTCATTGTAGCCAAAATGTCTGGGTCATATCTAAACATACCAGGTGGAGTCACGTGCGATCAGGGACGATGATGTCATCGCTTGTAACACCCGCCGCTTTTAATAAGTTACTTGTAAAGTATGAAAATGTATCAAAACCATGGTTATTTATGTTTTTTAATTAAATATGTATACGCAATTGACATGAAGTTCAACTCAGAATGATACCGAGATAATGTGCTTCATTTCTTAAAAAGATTGATTCAAATTGAAGCTACCGGTCTCGAGATATAAGGATATTCGTATTTTTTATAGCCCATTTTCCCACTTCTTTAATACAATCTTGTTCAAAACCTGTTGGGACACTTTACACATACGCACGGAATATCTACCAAATTGAGTAAAGCTTTCAGTTGAACATGTTGAAAGTATGATATTTCAAACTAGTTGATGTAAAGTCCCCCCCACCCCCCCCCCCCCACCCCCCCAAAATCAATGTTGGAGCGTATCTATACTACAGCCCTTTGATGGACGATGCTCTTATTCGGACCAACATTGAGTTTAGGGGGAGGGACTACCATTTTCGCAGTGCATGCAAGAAGTGTCCCAACAGTTTTGAACATGATTGTATTAAAGCATTGCAAAAAATATGTACTGAATTCATACACTTCCTTATAACTCCTTTAAAAATGTTTAAAATTATCTCATATTTGGCAATATTAGTCAGCGATAATGTACGGAGAGTATAGTTTAATTAATAAAATACTGGGTCAGCACTATCTTCAATTTAAAGGGGCATTGTCTGAATCACGCACCTAAATGGTACTTTTAACAAAGGCATCTTGATAGGATATAGGTAAAACAAAATATTATCATTAAGTAAACTATTGATTTTGATATAACAATCTTTGATCGCAATATCAGAAGTATATGATGGGCCGGGTTGGTGTGTGTGGAGACAGGGAATGGGAGGGGGGGGGGGGGGGGGGGGTTGTGTGGTGTTTGTATGGTTCGGAGAATAACCAAAAGCGCAAGTTCTGAACGAGTCTTATCATGACAACGCTGGTAAGTAAAATACAATTATTACAGTATCAGATAGTTATCAAATCTATATAGATAGATGTCAACAAACACAAAATATCTACTTGAAAACGTAATAGTAAATTACATGGGCATATTGCATATTATATATTATACCCATTCGTATAAACAAATACAAAAAATTCACTTTAAATTTAAAGGTGACAAAGATTCCACGGCACGTGGAATTAAAGAAAACAGCATAACAAACGAAAACAAAGCAATAACAAACACGACGAACTTTGCGGTAGTCGAACCTCCAACCTTTGCATTCTAAAACAGATCACACGCCACTAAGCTAACAGAGAAGTCAGCTTTTTAAAGAGGATTTTTGGTTATCATACACTAGCGCCGTAACGGTCAACCACGGTCCACACATGATTACAATAGGACGCTATGCACGGTCTACCAAAATTAAAAGAAAGGGAGTACTGATCATCCTTTTCTATTCATTTTGGTAGACCGTGCATAGCGTTCTATTGTAATGATGTGTAGACCGTGGTTGACCGTTACGGCGCTAGTGTATAATAACCAAAAATCCTCTTTAAAAAGCTGACTTCCCTGTTAGCTTAGTGGCGTGTGATCTGTCTTAGAACGCAAAGATTGGAGGTTCGACTCCCGCAGAGTTCGTCGTGTTTGTTATTGCTTTGTTTTCGTTTGTTATGTTGTTTTCTTTCATTCCGCGTGCCGTGGAATCTTTGTCACCTTTAATTTTTAAGTTGATTTTTTATTTGTTTATATTACGAATGGGTATTTTTTGTTGACCGTGGTTATTCGTCTGAAATGCGAAAAATACATTATTATTTTGAACAGTATGAACGTGTATATAATTTTAATCGGGTAGACCGGTAATGATAAGTGTATTCCAGTACTTGAACGTCTTAGGAAGAACATCGGTTTAACAAGATACATTGTTATACCATGGGTCCCTATTAGTACAGCACATTGCCTTACTAGTGTAGTGGATTCAACTGAGACCGCGGAATTATCACTTCCATGGGTTCGAATCTCGGTACAGCGGCTTAGTTTATTTTTTCAAATTTTACTTCAAAGGTTTTGAAAAAATAAGATTTGAAAGAATTGAGTCGACCAGGACCATAAAATATTTGTCTTCTTCTTCTTGCACCCCTCCCCCTACTACTCATTCATACATAATATACACGGTGCTGTACAATATTTGTCTACAGGGACAACGGTTTAGTACGTTGCGTCGGATAGCTATCTTCAGAAGATAGTAATATAGCAGTAATGAGTAATCGACAATAGGCCCATGCCTTAGGTGATATCTCTTTGTAAAATACCATCTTAAAGTCAAGTTTAAGAACAAAGTGATCTGACTATAACCAGGACAAGAGTATACAGTGAAGTTCAAGTCAAAGTTCTGAGGATAAGTAATTGAAATCAAACAGCTAACATGCGCTTTATAAAGCATGGCTTTTAAATGAAGATAATTCGGTTTAATGGAAAAAAAGAGCGATCTCGTTCATGAATAAGACACTAAGGTCTTTGTTTCTGAAAACTAAAACAATTCTAAGAAATTATTCCAATGTTGTTCTCATTGTAGCCAAAATGTCTGGGTCATATCTAAACATACCAGGTGGAGTCACGTGCGATCAGGGACGATGATGTCATCGCTTGTAACACCCGCCGCTTTTAATAAGTTACTTGTAAAGTATGAAAATGTATCAAAACCATGGTTATTTATGTTTTTTAATTAAATATGTATACGCAATTGACATGAAGTTCAACTCAGAATGATACCGAGATAATGTGCTTCATTTCTTAAAAAGATTGATTCAAATTGAAGCTACCGGTCTCGAGATATAAGGATATTCGTATTTTTTATAGCCCATTTTCCCACTTCTTTAATACAATCTTGTTCAAAACCTGTTGGGACACTTTACACATACGCACGGAATATCTACCAAATTGAGTAAAGCTTTCAGTTGAACATGTTGAAAGTATGATATTTCAAACTAGTTGATGTAAAGTCCCCCCCACCCCCCCCCCCCCCCCCCACCCCCCCAAAATCAATGTTGGAGCGTATCTATACTACAGCCCTTTGATGGACGATGCTCTTATTCGGACCAACATTGAGTTTAGGGGGAGGGACTACCATTTTCGCAGTGCATGCAAGAAGTGTCCCAACAGTTTTGAACATGATTGTATTAAAGCATTGCAAAAAATATGTACTGAATTCATACACTTCCTTATAACTCCTTTAAAAATGTTTAAAATTATCTCATATTTGGCAATATTAGTCAGCGATAATGTACGGAGAGTATAGTTTAATTAATAAAATACTGGGTCAGCACTATCTTCAATTTAAAGGGGCATTGTCTGAATCACGCACCTAAATGGTACTTTTAACAAAGGCATCTTGATAGGATATAGGTAAAACAAAATATTATCATTAAGTAAACTATTGATTTTGATATAACAATCTTTGATCGCAATATCAGAAGTATATGATGGGCCGGGTTGGTGTGTGTGGAGACAGGGAATGGGAGGGGGGGGGGGTTGTGTGGTGTTTGTATGGTTCGGAGAATAACCAAAAGCGCAAGTTCTGAACGAGTCTTATCATGACAACGCTGGTAAGTAAAATACAATTATTACAGTATCAGATAGTTATCAAATCTATATAGATAGATGTCAACAAACACAAAATATCTACTTGAAAACGTAATAGTAAATTACATGGGCATATTGCATATTATATATTATACCCATTCGTATAAACAAATACAAAAAATTCACTTTAAATTTAAAGGTGACAAAGATTCCACGGCACGTGGAATTAAAGAAAACAGCATAACAAACGAAAACAAAGCAATAACAAACACGACGAACTTTGCGGTAGTCGAACCTCCAACCTTTGCATTCTAAAACAGATCACACGCCACTAAGCTAACAGAGAAGTCAGCTTTTTAAAGAGGATTTTTGGTTATCATACACTAGCGCCGTAACGGTCAACCACGGTCCACACATGATTACAATAGGACGCTATGCACGGTCTACCAAAATTAAAAGAAATTACACTCTAATTCGACGAGTCTCAACCGAGTATAAAGCATTTTCACTACCGCGAGACTCCCCATTCTGCAAAAGAAACATATATTACACACAAGTATATAGAGAATCACCCGAGCTTCGATGGCAGGACAGAATGCACCAATGTCCTAATCTCCATCAGGTATTAAAAAACGGGAAAATTGAGAACAAGACGTTAATATATCAGATATTATGCAATCATTAAATGAAGATTTATTCTATATCATTACCTCCATTTCATTCACAAAACGTTATAAATATTATATTGATATAAGCACAAGTAAAACTTACAGTCCTAGATTAAGAGAAACAGACAATCTGTCTTTCATGCTATCTTGAATATACCCATCTTTGGCAGTTTCAGACCTCCATCTGCCATGCTTTTTGAAAAGCCTATCGGGTACACCAAAATTTGCTGCTGCCGATGCACCACCACTGCGTAAACTATGCATTCCAAACTTCTTTGGATCCAAACCTACTGAAAAGAGGGCCTGTTTCAGCAACTCCAGGCATCTAGTATAGGAAAGCTGACCGGATCTTAATTTGTATTTATTAGAAGACTTACAAAAATTAACAGGTCTAAATAGAAAATCCTCATCAGCATCATTGTGTAACTCTGCTTCATTCAGGTACCTAGTTAACATACCAACAGGGCATGTCTCGGAGTGGGTAGCACCAATTAAAACCCATGCTCCCTGTCTAAATATATCAGTTTTACTCTTCATGATAAAAACACTAACATGTGAAGCATATAACTCTAGGTCACACCTACGAATGCTAATCAGTTCATTATGCCTCAGAAAACCAGCATATGCGAGTAAGGTCATAGTACATAATCTTAAATCAATGAGGCTGTTAGAATGACCAAATTTAGACACCAATGCTTTAATAATATCCGGTGTAATAGAATCCTTCTTAACTATAGGTTTGGCATGAATCCTTTTCAAGCCTAGAAGAACATTATGAATAAATTTACAGTCACATGGATTAAAGCATCTAGGAACACAATCATAGTGCCATTTGATACCATAAAAAGCCGCCTCCATTCTGGAGTATGGAGCATCAACTTGGTGTAAATGAATCAAGTAACGGCTAACATCTTCCGCATTAGCAGCAAACGGAGTTACCTTATTTGTCAGGCACCAAAGCCTCCATCCTTCAAATGCTCGCTTATACTTGTCTAGAGTATTCTTTGATTTAGAGGCCTCGAGGACATCCGCCAAGATAGCTTTGAAATCATTATCTGATCTGGTTCTGAAAAACATAAACGTAATAAACGTACTTGCAATCGCAAATTTGTCATTTATAACACAAAACATCTTCTTCAGGAACATGTAACTTCTAAAGCTATGCAGCTAATTGAAGTGTTTCTTACCATTGTCATTCAATGACAACCATCAATACCTAGCAATATTATGACTATACCAAAACCACTTCTAATGCTATGCAGCTGAATATATATACAATATGAACCACTTCTTATTAGCTATGCAGCTGAAGTGCACCGTACATCCATGTGTACCAAATATTAATACCGTGCAATGCTGCAACTCTGTACTATCTGAGCCATGCGGCTATACATGAATCAAATCAATTCGATTCACTTGCATTTAATCCTAATGCAAAGAACATTGTTTCTAAAATTAGGTGATCCAAAAATAGAATTTTTATTTCGACCTTGCACAAAGATGTAAGATGGATCAGAAAATTTAATCACATGAGCAACAAATGGAGAGAAGGAACTAAATTTGGAAAAAAGAAGAGGCCAAAAGGGGGCTGATGGCCATTCCGGAACCACAAGTGTACCATCAGCCTGACTAGAACACAAATGCCTCAGAACATCACCAATCAGATATATGGGTGGAACTAACCAGTTGTTATCGTTCGCCCAACTACATGAAAAAGCATCTACATGCTCAGTATAAGGACACCAGAACTTGGAATTAAACCGAGAGAGTTTAGAATTCAACTCATCAGCAAATCGATCAATGGTATGAGGTCCCCATAATTTGTCAATAAATGTAAAAAACTCAATTGATACACCCCAATCGTCAAAATCTATTTCTCGACTCAGAGAATCTGCACGAGCATTTTCCTCTCTAGGAATCCACTGCACTTGTAGGGAAATATGATTGTTAGTGCAAATATCAAAAATCTTTAGACTCATGGTTTGCAATTCTGCTACCATACTACCCTTACCAATAATCGCGACAACACCTTTGTTATCCGAAAACAATTTAACTGACTTACACTTCAGTTTAGGGGCAAATGCTTGCACTGTTAGCTCTACAGCCTTAAGTTCTCTCCATGTGGAGCTTTTGGTACTTTCAGTCTCGGTCCAGTTTCTTTGGAGTTCAAGCCGATCACAACTTCCCCAAGCACCACAACCAATAGCACTTGCATCGGTGTAAACAATAATCTGTGGGATAGAATAATCAAATAAAAGACGATTATTACGACTAATCAATTCTCTTTTCCAGAAGAATATTTCTTCTATAACATTGCTATCACTCTGAAGCATATATCTCTTGTCCCAATGAAACCTCTTTACAATTTCATAACATAAAAATCTGGTCTTAAGTTGAGAAAGAGCACCAACAACAGGTCCTATCGAGATAATTTTACCTGTAAATGCTGCCAGCTGTCTAGCTGACACATATGGAAGTGAATCTTGTAAATTTGTAATACAATCAAGAATATTAAAAATCCTTCTTTGAGTGATTTTAAGGGAACCATTCTTGCCATCCCAAGACAGTCCCAACCAATCCAGGTTCTGTGTGGGGAGCCATTGAGATTTCTCTTTGTTAGCAACTAAACCAGCACTAATCAAATCTGATTTAACTTGATGCGCAATATGCGAACAAGACTCTCTATCAGGAGCTCTACCCCATCCATCATCGAGAAACACTACAATAAAGATTCCCAATCTCCGCCAATATTGTACTAAAGGCTTGATGCAATGAGTGAAAATATATGGGGCAGTAGATAAACCAAATGGTAAAACTTTAAAAGCATAAAATTTGGTACCTGAGCCGGAATCCCACCTAAAACCAAGAAAAGTTGTGTGGTCTGGAAAAATGTCAAAATGGTGGTAACCTGACTTGAGGTCAAAGGAAAAAAGAAAATCACCTTTCTTAAAATTAATTAACAGCAACTCTCCAATCTTCAAACGAAGTCTTCTCTTTCCAGAGAAATTTGTTAACGAGTCTAAGATCAAGAATTAATCTCTTCTTGCCTGAAGACTGTATTGAAACTGAAAGGGGATTAATCACATGTGGTTTATGATCACACTGCAGTATTAAATCTTTAGATAATAAGTCTGAAACTGCATCTGAAACAAAAGAACTATGGACAATAGCAGAATTATTGTTCTTAAATTCTTGAACAGGTGGCGTCTCTATCAAGGGGAGTTTGTACCCATGTCTAATAACATCAATGACTAGAGGTGGAGCACCTATCTGCTCCCAAAAAAGAACATGAGATCGAACTCTGCCTTTAACTATTGGCTCTGAAAGACCCTCTTCATATTCATGCAGATTACGAGAGTAAAAGTCTGAATCGTACCCCATATCCATTGTCATATCAGTCAGCTGTTGACTTGAACTTGATGCTTGGTAAATGTTACGTTCAATGCTATCTGCAAAATGTAAACGTTAGCATTCATATAAATAATCAGGAACAGTGATCAGTATTCAATATGCATCAGTCACATCAACAAAATTGCAATAACAATTACAATTTACAATACAAAAGCAAGTAACATTACAATTAATTACAATAACGACAATGTTTAAAATTTCGCGAACCATCTTATATCAATCGCTAATCCAGCCAAGCGGCCAATATCTCATATTACGATTATAAGTAATCGACATGTTCTCAGTAATGAACTAAAATCTTGTTCTTGACCTGAACAAAAATCATAACAGGTGTAAATTACCTGAATTACATACGCCGACCATGGGCGCCGCCATCTTTGTTGTCATGTTTAACTGTTTGACACTCTCTTCTCCAGTGCCCGTAGCGACCGCAGGAGAAGCAGATATCACCGGACTTGTTTCCAAATGATTGCTTGTTATAATATTGAGCTGGTGGTCCGGCAGGGCCACGAAAAAATGTTCCGGCATCTGAACCAGAAAAGTCATTAGAATGACTACGTACATTGCCCCTCGGCCGTTTACCCAAGGGCGTGGGACGTTTTTTTCTTCTTTTCTTTCTGTTTGCGACTAGCTCTGGACTGAGCTTCTCGCATCCTTTTAACATCCTCCTGATCGCTAGCCAAGTCATCACTTAAATATTCGTCTACAACAGACCAACCTATTATTATTATAAAAAATAGCAAACAAAAATGTATTTATAAGAGATTATTCAGTCCGTCTAAATCGAGGACCTAACATCAATAGAAAAATATATCCCTCGAGGAGGCTCGAGAACACAAAACATGTGTAATGAATCAATATTCATACAAACACCAAACCTGAGACGATTACATAATCGGCTCATCGGAACTAGCAACAACAATTGTTATATACAAAGGAATCAATATATACGCAATTCACTTGGAATTATAAAAAACTGACCTGCTTCTGATTTGTCTGCCAAACGGATGTGTTTGTTTCTCTTACGGATATCAGAAATAGCCTCTGATAACGATTTCTCCGCTCTAGTTGCTTTACCTTCCTTCAAATCCAAATCAGCTTTCTCCAGCTTACACAAAACACCGGAATTGAAATCAAATTGAGCTTTATTTCCTTTCCAATTAAAGTTCACTGCTGCCGATCTCTTAAGTTGATCTAATTCCTGTGTAGCAGCTAAGAACTTCTCCTCGTTATCCTCCTTCACCGTATCCAATTTATCATCTACGTAGCTCTTAAATGGAGAGAAAACTGCCCTTACAGCATGCCCAACTGCTGCAGCGATCTCAGAAGAAAGAGGAGACTGTTTATCCCCGTGTTGAACACTTGCTGAAGCGGTGTTGTGATCCGAATCAGACATTATAATATAGCGCGAAATTCAAACCCAACCGTAGTGAACGCTGTCGAACCCAGTCAGTGAATACGATCACGACGAACGGCATTCACTGCACCTCCTATGCATTCTTATGCAAATGAGGAGCCTCCGCTACGTATTGAAAATATATGGGAGTACTGATCATCCTTTTCTATTCATTTTGGTAGACCGTGCATAGCGTTCTATTGTAATGATGTGTAGACCGTGGTTGACCGTTACGGCGCTAGTGTATAATAACCAAAAATCCTCTTTAAAAAGCTGACTTCCCTGTTAGCTTAGTGGCGTGTGATCTGTCTTAGAACGCAAAGATTGGAGGTTCGACTCCCGCAGAGTTCGTCGTGTTTGTTATTGCTTTGTTTTCGTTTGTTATGTTGTTTTCTTTCATTCCGCGTGCCGTGGAATCTTTGTCACCTTTAATTTTTAAGTTGATTTTTTATTTGTTTATATTACGAATGGGTATTTTTTGTTGACCGTGGTTATTCGTCTGAAATGCGAAAAATACATTATTATTTTGAACAGTATGAACGTGTATATAATTTTAATCGGGTAGACCGGTAATGATAAGTGTATTCCAGTACTTGAACGTCTTAGGAAGAACATCGGTTTAACAAGATACATTGTTATACCATGGGTCCCTATTAGTACAGCACATTGCCTTACTAGTGTAGTGGATTCAACTGAGACCGCGGAATTATCACTTCCATGGGTTCGAATCTCGGTACAGCGGCTTAGTTTATTTTTTCAAATTTTACTTCAAAGGTTTTGAAAAAATAAGATTTGAAAGAATTGAGTCGACCAGGACCATAAAATATTTGTCTTCTTCTTCTTGCACCCCTCCCCCTACTACTCATTCATACATAATATACACGGTGCTGTACAATATTTGTCTACAGGGACAACGGTTTAGTACGTTGCGTCGGATAGCTATCTTCAGAAGATAGTAATATAGCAGTAATGAGTAATCGACAATAGGCCCATGCCTTAGGTGATATCTCTTTGTAAAATACCATCTTAAAGTCAAGTTTAAGAACAAAGTGATCTGACTATAACCAGGACAAGAGTATACAGTGAAGTTCAAGTCAAAGTTCTGAGGATAAGTAATTGAAATCAAACAGCTAACATGCGCTTTATAAAGCATGGCTTTTAAATGAAGATAATTCGGTTTAATGGAAAAAAAGAGCGATCTCGTTCATGAATAAGACACTAAGGTCTTTGTTTCTGAAAACTAAAACAATTCTAAGAAATTATTCCAATGTTGTTCTCATTGTAGCCAAAATGTCTGGGTCATATCTAAACATACCAGGTGGAGTCACGTGCGATCAGGGACGATGATGTCATCGCTTGTAACACCCGCCGCTTTTAATAAGTTACTTGTAAAGTATGAAAATGTATCAAAACCATGGTTATTTATGTTTTTTAATTAAATATGTATACGCAATTGACATGAAGTTCAACTCAGAATGATACCGAGATAATGTGCTTCATTTCTTAAAAAGATTGATTCAAATTGAAGCTACCGGTCTCGAGATATAAGGATATTCGTATTTTTTATAGCCCATTTTCCCACTTCTTTAATACAATCTTGTTCAAAACCTGTTGGGACACTTTACACATACGCACGGAATATCTACCAAATTGAGTAAAGCTTTCAGTTGAACATGTTGAAAGTATGATATTTCAAACTAGTTGATGTAAAGTCCCCCCCACCCCCCCCCCCCCCCCCACCCCCCCAAAATCAATGTTGGAGCGTATCTATACTACAGCCCTTTGATGGACGATGCTCTTATTCGGACCAACATTGAGTTTAGGGGGAGGGACTACCATTTTCGCAGTGCATGCAAGAAGTGTCCCAACAGTTTTGAACATGATTGTATTAAAGCATTGCAAAAAATATGTACTGAATTCATACACTTCCTTATAACTCCTTTAAAAATGTTTAAAATTATCTCATATTTGGCAATATTAGTCAGCGATAATGTACGGAGAGTATAGTTTAATTAATAAAATACTGGGTCAGCACTATCTTCAATTTAAAGGGGCATTGTCTGAATCACGCACCTAAATGGTACTTTTAACAAAGGCATCTTGATAGGATATAGGTAAAACAAAATATTATCATTAAGTAAACTATTGATTTTGATATAACAATCTTTGATCGCAATATCAGAAGTATATGATGGGCCGGGTTGGTGTGTGTGGAGACAGGGAATGGGAGGGGGGGGGGGGTTGTGTGGTGTTTGTATGGTTCGGAGAATAACCAAAAGCGCAAGTTCTGAACGAGTCTTATCATGACAACGCTGGTAAGTAAAATACAATTATTACAGTATCAGATAGTTATCAAATCTATATAGATAGATGTCAACAAACACAAAATATCTACTTGAAAACGTAATAGTAAATTACATGGGCATATTGCATATTATATATTATACCCATTCGTATAAACAAATACAAAAAATTCACTTTAAATTTAAAGGTGACAAAGATTCCACGGCACGTGGAATTAAAGAAAACAGCATAACAAACGAAAACAAAGCAATAACAAACACGACGAACTTTGCGGTAGTCGAACCTCCAACCTTTGCATTCTAAAACAGATCACACGCCACTAAGCTAACAGAGAAGTCAGCTTTTTAAAGAGGATTTTTGGTTATCATACACTAGCGCCGTAACGGTCAACCACGGTCCACACATGATTACAATAGGACGCTATGCACGGTCTACCAAAATTAAAAGAAAGGGAGTACTGATCATCCTTTTCTATTCATTTTGGTAGACCGTGCATAGCGTTCTATTGTAATGATGTGTAGACCGTGGTTGACCGTTACGGCGCTAGTGTATAATAACCAAAAATCCTCTTTAAAAAGCTGACTTCCCTGTTAGCTTAGTGGCGTGTGATCTGTCTTAGAACGCAAAGATTGGAGGTTCGACTCCCGCAGAGTTCGTCGTGTTTGTTATTGCTTTGTTTTCGTTTGTTATGTTGTTTTCTTTCATTCCGCGTGCCGTGGAATCTTTGTCACCTTTAATTTTTAAGTTGATTTTTTATTTGTTTATATTACGAATGGGTATTTTTTGTTGACCGTGGTTATTCGTCTGAAATGCGAAAAATACATTATTATTTTGAACAGTATGAACGTGTATATAATTTTAATCGGGTAGACCGGTAATGATAAGTGTATTCCAGTACTTGAACGTCTTAGGAAGAACATCGGTTTAACAAGATACATTGTTATACCATGGGTCCCTATTAGTACAGCACATTGCCTTACTAGTGTAGTGGATTCAACTGAGACCGCGGAATTATCACTTCCATGGGTTCGAATCTCGGTACAGCGGCTTAGTTTATTTTTTCAAATTTTACTTCAAAGGTTTTGAAAAAATAAGATTTGAAAGAATTGAGTCGACCAGGACCATAAAATATTTGTCTTCTTCTTCTTGCACCCCTCCCCCTACTACTCATTCATACATAATATACACGGTGCTGTACAATATTTGTCTACAGGGACAACGGTTTAGTACGTTGCGTCGGATAGCTATCTTCAGAAGATAGTAATATAGCAGTAATGAGTAATCGACAATAGGCCCATGCCTTAGGTGATATCTCTTTGTAAAATACCATCTTAAAGTCAAGTTTAAGAACAAAGTGATCTGACTATAACCAGGACAAGAGTATACAGTGAAGTTCAAGTCAAAGTTCTGAGGATAAGTAATTGAAATCAAACAGCTAACATGCGCTTTATAAAGCATGGCTTTTAAATGAAGATAATTCGGTTTAATGGAAAAAAAGAGCGATCTCGTTCATGAATAAGACACTAAGGTCTTTGTTTCTGAAAACTAAAACAATTCTAAGAAATTATTCCAATGTTGTTCTCATTGTAGCCAAAATGTCTGGGTCATATCTAAACATACCAGGTGGAGTCACGTGCGATCAGGGACGATGATGTCATCGCTTGTAACACCCGCCGCTTTTAATAAGTTACTTGTAAAGTATGAAAATGTATCAAAACCATGGTTATTTATGTTTTTTAATTAAATATGTATACGCAATTGACATGAAGTTCAACTCAGAATGATACCGAGATAATGTGCTTCATTTCTTAAAAAGATTGATTCAAATTGAAGCTACCGGTCTCGAGATATAAGGATATTCGTATTTTTTATAGCCCATTTTCCCACTTCTTTAATACAATCTTGTTCAAAACCTGTTGGGACACTTTACACATACGCACGGAATATCTACCAAATTGAGTAAAGCTTTCAGTTGAACATGTTGAAAGTATGATATTTCAAACTAGTTGATGTAAAGTCCCCCCCACCCCCCCCCCCCCCCCCACCCCCCCAAAATCAATGTTGGAGCGTATCTATACTACAGCCCTTTGATGGACGATGCTCTTATTCGGACCAACATTGAGTTTAGGGGGAGGGACTACCATTTTCGCAGTGCATGCAAGAAGTGTCCCAACAGTTTTGAACATGATTGTATTAAAGCATTGCAAAAAATATGTACTGAATTCATACACTTCCTTATAACTCCTTTAAAAATGTTTAAAATTATCTCATATTTGGCAATATTAGTCAGCGATAATGTACGGAGAGTATAGTTTAATTAATAAAATACTGGGTCAGCACTATCTTCAATTTAAAGGGGCATTGTCTGAATCACGCACCTAAATGGTACTTTTAACAAAGGCATCTTGATAGGATATAGGTAAAACAAAATATTATCATTAAGTAAACTATTGATTTTGATATAACAATCTTTGATCGCAATATCAGAAGTATATGATGGGCCGGGTTGGTGTGTGTGGAGACAGGGAATGGGAGGGGGGGGGGGGTTGTGTGGTGTTTGTATGGTTCGGAGAATAACCAAAAGCGCAAGTTCTGAACGAGTCTTATCATGACAACGCTGGTAAGTAAAATACAATTATTACAGTATCAGATAGTTATCAAATCTATATAGATAGATGTCAACAAACACAAAATATCTACTTGAAAACGTAATAGTAAATTACATGGGCATATTGCATATTATATATTATACCCATTCGTATAAACAAATACAAAAAATTCACTTTAAATTTAAAGGTGACAAAGATTCCACGGCACGTGGAATTAAAGAAAACAGCATAACAAACGAAAACAAAGCAATAACAAACACGACGAACTTTGCGGTAGTCGAACCTCCAACCTTTGCATTCTAAAACAGATCACACGCCACTAAGCTAACAGAGAAGTCAGCTTTTTAAAGAGGATTTTTGGTTATCATACACTAGCGCCGTAACGGTCAACCACGGTCCACACATGATTACAATAGGACGCTATGCACGGTCTACCAAAATTAAAAGAAAGGGAGTACTGATCATCCTTTTCTATTCATTTTGGTAGACCGTGCATAGCGTTCTATTGTAATGATGTGTAGACCGTGGTTGACCGTTACGGCGCTAGTGTATAATAACCAAAAATCCTCTTTAAAAAGCTGACTTCCCTGTTAGCTTAGTGGCGTGTGATCTGTCTTAGAACGCAAAGATTGGAGGTTCGACTCCCGCAGAGTTCGTCGTGTTTGTTATTGCTTTGTTTTCGTTTGTTATGTTGTTTTCTTTCATTCCGCGTGCCGTGGAATCTTTGTCACCTTTAATTTTTAAGTTGATTTTTTATTTGTTTATATTACGAATGGGTATTTTTTGTTGACCGTGGTTATTCGTCTGAAATGCGAAAAATACATTATTATTTTGAACAGTATGAACGTGTATATAATTTTAATCGGGTAGACCGGTAATGATAAGTGTATTCCAGTACTTGAACGTCTTAGGAAGAACATCGGTTTAACAAGATACATTGTTATACCATGGGTCCCTATTAGTACAGCACATTGCCTTACTAGTGTAGTGGATTCAACTGAGACCGCGGAATTATCACTTCCATGGGTTCGAATCTCGGTACAGCGGCTTAGTTTATTTTTTCAAATTTTACTTCAAAGGTTTTGAAAAAATAAGATTTGAAAGAATTGAGTCGACCAGGACCATAAAATATTTGTCTTCTTCTTCTTGCACCCCTCCCCCTACTACTCATTCATACATAATATACACGGTGCTGTACAATATTTGTCTACAGGGACAACGGTTTAGTACGTTGCGTCGGATAGCTATCTTCAGAAGATAGTAATATAGCAGTAATGAGTAATCGACAATAGGCCCATGCCTTAGGTGATATCTCTTTGTAAAATACCATCTTAAAGTCAAGTTTAAGAACAAAGTGATCTGACTATAACCAGGACAAGAGTATACAGTGAAGTTCAAGTCAAAGTTCTGAGGATAAGTAATTGAAATCAAACAGCTAACATGCGCTTTATAAAGCATGGCTTTTAAATGAAGATAATTCGGTTTAATGGAAAAAAAGAGCGATCTCGTTCATGAATAAGACACTAAGGTCTTTGTTTCTGAAAACTAAAACAATTCTAAGAAATTATTCCAATGTTGTTCTCATTGTAGCCAAAATGTCTGGGTCATATCTAAACATACCAGGTGGAGTCACGTGCGATCAGGGACGATGATGTCATCGCTTGTAACACCCGCCGCTTTTAATAAGTTACTTGTAAAGTATGAAAATGTATCAAAACCATGGTTATTTATGTTTTTTAATTAAATATGTATACGCAATTGACATGAAGTTCAACTCAGAATGATACCGAGATAATGTGCTTCATTTCTTAAAAAGATTGATTCAAATTGAAGCTACCGGTCTCGAGATATAAGGATATTCGTATTTTTTATAGCCCATTTTCCCACTTCTTTAATACAATCTTGTTCAAAACCTGTTGGGACACTTTACACATACGCACGGAATATCTACCAAATTGAGTAAAGCTTTCAGTTGAACATGTTGAAAGTATGATATTTCAAACTAGTTGATGTAAAGTCCCCCCCACCCCCCCCCCCCCCCCCACCCCCCCAAAATCAATGTTGGAGCGTATCTATACTACAGCCCTTTGATGGACGATGCTCTTATTCGGACCAACATTGAGTTTAGGGGGAGGGACTACCATTTTCGCAGTGCATGCAAGAAGTGTCCCAACAGTTTTGAACATGATTGTATTAAAGCATTGCAAAAAATATGTACTGAATTCATACACTTCCTTATAACTCCTTTAAAAATGTTTAAAATTATCTCATATTTGGCAATATTAGTCAGCGATAATGTACGGAGAGTATAGTTTAATTAATAAAATACTGGGTCAGCACTATCTTCAATTTAAAGGGGCATTGTCTGAATCACGCACCTAAATGGTACTTTTAACAAAGGCATCTTGATAGGATATAGGTAAAACAAAATATTATCATTAAGTAAACTATTGATTTTGATATAACAATCTTTGATCGCAATATCAGAAGTATATGATGGGCCGGGTTGGTGTGTGTGGAGACAGGGAATGGGAGGGGGGGGGGGGTTGTGTGGTGTTTGTATGGTTCGGAGAATAACCAAAAGCGCAAGTTCTGAACGAGTCTTATCATGACAACGCTGGTAAGTAAAATACAATTATTACAGTATCAGATAGTTATCAAATCTATATAGATAGATGTCAACAAACACAAAATATCTACTTGAAAACGTAATAGTAAATTACATGGGCATATTGCATATTATATATTATACCCATTCGTATAAACAAATACAAAAAATTCACTTTAAATTTAAAGGTGACAAAGATTCCACGGCACGTGGAATTAAAGAAAACAGCATAACAAACGAAAACAAAGCAATAACAAACACGACGAACTTTGCGGTAGTCGAACCTCCAACCTTTGCATTCTAAAACAGATCACACGCCACTAAGCTAACAGAGAAGTCAGCTTTTTAAAGAGGATTTTTGGTTATCATACACTAGCGCCGTAACGGTCAACCACGGTCCACACATGATTACAATAGGACGCTATGCACGGTCTACCAAAATTAAAAGAAAGGGAGTACTGATCATCCTTTTCTATTCATTTTGGTAGACCGTGCATAGCGTTCTATTGTAATGATGTGTAGACCGTGGTTGACCGTTACGGCGCTAGTGTATAATAACCAAAAATCCTCTTTAAAAAGCTGACTTCCCTGTTAGCTTAGTGGCGTGTGATCTGTCTTAGAACGCAAAGATTGGAGGTTCGACTCCCGCAGAGTTCGTCGTGTTTGTTATTGCTTTGTTTTCGTTTGTTATGTTGTTTTCTTTCATTCCGCGTGCCGTGGAATCTTTGTCACCTTTAATTTTTAAGTTGATTTTTTATTTGTTTATATTACGAATGGGTATTTTTTGTTGACCGTGGTTATTCGTCTGAAATGCGAAAAATACATTATTATTTTGAACAGTATGAACGTGTATATAATTTTAATCGGGTAGACCGGTAATGATAAGTGTATTCCAGTACTTGAACGTCTTAGGAAGAACATCGGTTTAACAAGATACATTGTTATACCATGGGTCCCTATTAGTACAGCACATTGCCTTACTAGTGTAGTGGATTCAACTGAGACCGCGGAATTATCACTTCCATGGGTTCGAATCTCGGTACAGCGGCTTAGTTTATTTTTTCAAATTTTACTTCAAAGGTTTTGAAAAAATAAGATTTGAAAGAATTGAGTCGACCAGGACCATAAAATATTTGTCTTCTTCTTCTTGCACCCCTCCCCCTACTACTCATTCATACATAATATACACGGTGCTGTACAATATTTGTCTACAGGGACAACGGTTTAGTACGTTGCGTCGGATAGCTATCTTCAGAAGATAGTAATATAGCAGTAATGAGTAATCGACAATAGGCCCATGCCTTAGGTGATATCTCTTTGTAAAATACCATCTTAAAGTCAAGTTTAAGAACAAAGTGATCTGACTATAACCAGGACAAGAGTATACAGTGAAGTTCAAGTCAAAGTTCTGAGGATAAGTAATTGAAATCAAACAGCTAACATGCGCTTTATAAAGCATGGCTTTTAAATGAAGATAATTCGGTTTAATGGAAAAAAAGAGCGATCTCGTTCATGAATAAGACACTAAGGTCTTTGTTTCTGAAAACTAAAACAATTCTAAGAAATTATTCCAATGTTGTTCTCATTGTAGCCAAAATGTCTGGGTCATATCTAAACATACCAGGTGGAGTCACGTGCGATCAGGGACGATGATGTCATCGCTTGTAACACCCGCCGCTTTTAATAAGTTACTTGTAAAGTATGAAAATGTATCAAAACCATGGTTATTTATGTTTTTTAATTAAATATGTATACGCAATTGACATGAAGTTCAACTCAGAATGATACCGAGATAATGTGCTTCATTTCTTAAAAAGATTGATTCAAATTGAAGCTACCGGTCTCGAGATATAAGGATATTCGTATTTTTTATAGCCCATTTTCCCACTTCTTTAATACAATCTTGTTCAAAACCTGTTGGGACACTTTACACATACGCACGGAATATCTACCAAATTGAGTAAAGCTTTCAGTTGAACATGTTGAAAGTATGATATTTCAAACTAGTTGATGTAAAGTCCCCCCCACCCCCCCCCCCCCCCCACCCCCCCAAAATCAATGTTGGAGCGTATCTATACTACAGCCCTTTGATGGACGATGCTCTTATTCGGACCAACATTGAGTTTAGGGGGAGGGACTACCATTTTCGCAGTGCATGCAAGAAGTGTCCCAACAGTTTTGAACATGATTGTATTAAAGCATTGCAAAAAATATGTACTGAATTCATACACTTCCTTATAACTCCTTTAAAAATGTTTAAAATTATCTCATATTTGGCAATATTAGTCAGCGATAATGTACGGAGAGTATAGTTTAATTAATAAAATACTGGGTCAGCACTATCTTCAATTTAAAGGGGCATTGTCTGAATCACGCACCTAAATGGTACTTTTAACAAAGGCATCTTGATAGGATATAGGTAAAACAAAATATTATCATTAAGTAAACTATTGATTTTGATATAACAATCTTTGATCGCAATATCAGAAGTATATGATGGGCCGGGTTGGTGTGTGTGGAGACAGGGAATGGGAGGGGGGGGGGGGTTGTGTGGTGTTTGTATGGTTCGGAGAATAACCAAAAGCGCAAGTTCTGAACGAGTCTTATCATGACAACGCTGGTAAGTAAAATACAATTATTACAGTATCAGATAGTTATCAAATCTATATAGATAGATGTCAACAAACACAAAATATCTACTTGAAAACGTAATAGTAAATTACATGGGCATATTGCATATTATATATTATACCCATTCGTATAAACAAATACAAAAAATTCACTTTAAATTTAAAGGTGACAAAGATTCCACGGCACGTGGAATTAAAGAAAACAGCATAACAAACGAAAACAAAGCAATAACAAACACGACGAACTTTGCGGTAGTCGAACCTCCAACCTTTGCATTCTAAAACAGATCACACGCCACTAAGCTAACAGAGAAGTCAGCTTTTTAAAGAGGATTTTTGGTTATCATACACTAGCGCCGTAACGGTCAACCACGGTCCACACATGATTACAATAGGACGCTATGCACGGTCTACCAAAATTAAAAGAAAGGGAGTACTGATCATCCTTTTCTATTCATTTTGGTAGACCGTGCATAGCGTTCTATTGTAATGATGTGTAGACCGTGGTTGACCGTTACGGCGCTAGTGTATAATAACCAAAAATCCTCTTTAAAAAGCTGACTTCCCTGTTAGCTTAGTGGCGTGTGATCTGTCTTAGAACGCAAAGATTGGAGGTTCGACTCCCGCAGAGTTCGTCGTGTTTGTTATTGCTTTGTTTTCGTTTGTTATGTTGTTTTCTTTCATTCCGCGTGCCGTGGAATCTTTGTCACCTTTAATTTTTAAGTTGATTTTTTATTTGTTTATATTACGAATGGGTATTTTTTGTTGACCGTGGTTATTCGTCTGAAATGCGAAAAATACATTATTATTTTGAACAGTATGAACGTGTATATAATTTTAATCGGGTAGACCGGTAATGATAAGTGTATTCCAGTACTTGAACGTCTTAGGAAGAACATCGGTTTAACAAGATACATTGTTATACCATGGGTCCCTATTAGTACAGCACATTGCCTTACTAGTGTAGTGGATTCAACTGAGACCGCGGAATTATCACTTCCATGGGTTCGAATCTCGGTACAGCGGCTTAGTTTATTTTTTCAAATTTTACTTCAAAGGTTTTGAAAAAATAAGATTTGAAAGAATTGAGTCGACCAGGACCATAAAATATTTGTCTTCTTCTTCTTGCACCCCTCCCCCTACTACTCATTCATACATAATATACACGGTGCTGTACAATATTTGTCTACAGGGACAACGGTTTAGTACGTTGCGTCGGATAGCTATCTTCAGAAGATAGTAATATAGCAGTAATGAGTAATCGACAATAGGCCCATGCCTTAGGTGATATCTCTTTGTAAAATACCATCTTAAAGTCAAGTTTAAGAACAAAGTGATCTGACTATAACCAGGACAAGAGTATACAGTGAAGTTCAAGTCAAAGTTCTGAGGATAAGTAATTGAAATCAAACAGCTAACATGCGCTTTATAAAGCATGGCTTTTAAATGAAGATAATTCGGTTTAATGGAAAAAAAGAGCGATCTCGTTCATGAATAAGACACTAAGGTCTTTGTTTCTGAAAACTAAAACAATTCTAAGAAATTATTCCAATGTTGTTCTCATTGTAGCCAAAATGTCTGGGTCATATCTAAACATACCAGGTGGAGTCACGTGCGATCAGGGACGATGATGTCATCGCTTGTAACACCCGCCGCTTTTAATAAGTTACTTGTAAAGTATGAAAATGTATCAAAACCATGGTTATTTATGTTTTTTAATTAAATATGTATACGCAATTGACATGAAGTTCAACTCAGAATGATACCGAGATAATGTGCTTCATTTCTTAAAAAGATTGATTCAAATTGAAGCTACCGGTCTCGAGATATAAGGATATTCGTATTTTTTATAGCCCATTTTCCCACTTCTTTAATACAATCTTGTTCAAAACCTGTTGGGACACTTTACACATACGCACGGAATATCTACCAAATTGAGTAAAGCTTTCAGTTGAACATGTTGAAAGTATGATATTTCAAACTAGTTGATGTAAAGTCCCCCCCACCCCCCCCCCCCCCCCCACCCCCCCAAAATCAATGTTGGAGCGTATCTATACTACAGCCCTTTGATGGACGATGCTCTTATTCGGACCAACATTGAGTTTAGGGGGAGGGACTACCATTTTCGCAGTGCATGCAAGAAGTGTCCCAACAGTTTTGAACATGATTGTATTAAAGCATTGCAAAAAATATGTACTGAATTCATACACTTCCTTATAACTCCTTTAAAAATGTTTAAAATTATCTCATATTTGGCAATATTAGTCAGCGATAATGTACGGAGAGTATAGTTTAATTAATAAAATACTGGGTCAGCACTATCTTCAATTTAAAGGGGCATTGTCTGAATCACGCACCTAAATGGTACTTTTAACAAAGGCATCTTGATAGGATATAGGTAAAACAAAATATTATCATTAAGTAAACTATTGATTTTGATATAACAATCTTTGATCGCAATATCAGAAGTATATGATGGGCCGGGTTGGTGTGTGTGGAGACAGGGAATGGGAGGGGGGGGGGGTTGTGTGGTGTTTGTATGGTTCGGAGAATAACCAAAAGCGCAAGTTCTGAACGAGTCTTATCATGACAACGCTGGTAAGTAAAATACAATTATTACAGTATCAGATAGTTATCAAATCTATATAGATAGATGTCAACAAACACAAAATATCTACTTGAAAACGTAATAGTAAATTACATGGGCATATTGCATATTATATATTATACCCATTCGTATAAACAAATACAAAAAATTCACTTTAAATTTAAAGGTGACAAAGATTCCACGGCACGTGGAATTAAAGAAAACAGCATAACAAACGAAAACAAAGCAATAACAAACACGACGAACTTTGCGGTAGTCGAACCTCCAACCTTTGCATTCTAAAACAGATCACACGCCACTAAGCTAACAGAGAAGTCAGCTTTTTAAAGAGGATTTTTGGTTATCATACACTAGCGCCGTAACGGTCAACCACGGTCCACACATGATTACAATAGGACGCTATGCACGGTCTACCAAAATTAAAAGAAAGGGAGTACTGATCATCCTTTTCTATTCATTTTGGTAGACCGTGCATAGCGTTCTATTGTAATGATGTGTAGACCGTGGTTGACCGTTACGGCGCTAGTGTATAATAACCAAAAATCCTCTTTAAAAAGCTGACTTCCCTGTTAGCTTAGTGGCGTGTGATCTGTCTTAGAACGCAAAGATTGGAGGTTCGACTCCCGCAGAGTTCGTCGTGTTTGTTATTGCTTTGTTTTCGTTTGTTATGTTGTTTTCTTTCATTCCGCGTGCCGTGGAATCTTTGTCACCTTTAATTTTTAAGTTGATTTTTTATTTGTTTATATTACGAATGGGTATTTTTTGTTGACCGTGGTTATTCGTCTGAAATGCGAAAAATACATTATTATTTTGAACAGTATGAACGTGTATATAATTTTAATCGGGTAGACCGGTAATGATAAGTGTATTCCAGTACTTGAACGTCTTAGGAAGAACATCGGTTTAACAAGATACATTGTTATACCATGGGTCCCTATTAGTACAGCACATTGCCTTACTAGTGTAGTGGATTCAACTGAGACCGCGGAATTATCACTTCCATGGGTTCGAATCTCGGTACAGCGGCTTAGTTTATTTTTTCAAATTTTACTTCAAAGGTTTTGAAAAAATAAGATTTGAAAGAATTGAGTCGACCAGGACCATAAAATATTTGTCTTCTTCTTCTTGCACCCCTCCCCCTACTACTCATTCATACATAATATACACGGTGCTGTACAATATTTGTCTACAGGGACAACGGTTTAGTACGTTGCGTCGGATAGCTATCTTCAGAAGATAGTAATATAGCAGTAATGAGTAATCGACAATAGGCCCATGCCTTAGGTGATATCTCTTTGTAAAATACCATCTTAAAGTCAAGTTTAAGAACAAAGTGATCTGACTATAACCAGGACAAGAGTATACAGTGAAGTTCAAGTCAAAGTTCTGAGGATAAGTAATTGAAATCAAACAGCTAACATGCGCTTTATAAAGCATGGCTTTTAAATGAAGATAATTCGGTTTAATGGAAAAAAAGAGCGATCTCGTTCATGAATAAGACACTAAGGTCTTTGTTTCTGAAAACTAAAACAATTCTAAGAAATTATTCCAATGTTGTTCTCATTGTAGCCAAAATGTCTGGGTCATATCTAAACATACCAGGTGGAGTCACGTGCGATCAGGGACGATGATGTCATCGCTTGTAACACCCGCCGCTTTTAATAAGTTACTTGTAAAGTATGAAAATGTATCAAAACCATGGTTATTTATGTTTTTTAATTAAATATGTATACGCAATTGACATGAAGTTCAACTCAGAATGATACCGAGATAATGTGCTTCATTTCTTAAAAAGATTGATTCAAATTGAAGCTACCGGTCTCGAGATATAAGGATATTCGTATTTTTTATAGCCCATTTTCCCACTTCTTTAATACAATCTTGTTCAAAACCTGTTGGGACACTTTACACATACGCACGGAATATCTACCAAATTGAGTAAAGCTTTCAGTTGAACATGTTGAAAGTATGATATTTCAAACTAGTTGATGTAAAGTCCCCCCCACCCCCCCCCCCCCCCCCACCCCCCCAAAATCAATGTTGGAGCGTATCTATACTACAGCCCTTTGATGGACGATGCTCTTATTCGGACCAACATTGAGTTTAGGGGGAGGGACTACCATTTTCGCAGTGCATGCAAGAAGTGTCCCAACAGTTTTGAACATGATTGTATTAAAGCATTGCAAAAAATATGTACTGAATTCATACACTTCCTTATAACTCCTTTAAAAATGTTTAAAATTATCTCATATTTGGCAATATTAGTCAGCGATAATGTACGGAGAGTATAGTTTAATTAATAAAATACTGGGTCAGCACTATCTTCAATTTAAAGGGGCATTGTCTGAATCACGCACCTAAATGGTACTTTTAACAAAGGCATCTTGATAGGATATAGGTAAAACAAAATATTATCATTAAGTAAACTATTGATTTTGATATAACAATCTTTGATCGCAATATCAGAAGTATATGATGGGCCGGGTTGGTGTGTGTGGAGACAGGGAATGGGAGGGGGGGGGGGGTTGTGTGGTGTTTGTATGGTTCGGAGAATAACCAAAAGCGCAAGTTCTGAACGAGTCTTATCATGACAACGCTGGTAAGTAAAATACAATTATTACAGTATCAGATAGTTATCAAATCTATATAGATAGATGTCAACAAACACAAAATATCTACTTGAAAACGTAATAGTAAATTACATGGGCATATTGCATATTATATATTATACCCATTCGTATAAACAAATACAAAAAATTCACTTTAAATTTAAAGGTGACAAAGATTCCACGGCACGTGGAATTAAAGAAAACAGCATAACAAACGAAAACAAAGCAATAACAAACACGACGAACTTTGCGGTAGTCGAACCTCCAACCTTTGCATTCTAAAACAGATCACACGCCACTAAGCTAACAGAGAAGTCAGCTTTTTAAAGAGGATTTTTGGTTATCATACACTAGCGCCGTAACGGTCAACCACGGTCCACACATGATTACAATAGGACGCTATGCACGGTCTACCAAAATTAAAAGAAAGGGAGTACTGATCATCCTTTTCTATTCATTTTGGTAGACCGTGCATAGCGTTCTATTGTAATGATGTGTAGACCGTGGTTGACCGTTACGGCGCTAGTGTATAATAACCAAAAATCCTCTTTAAAAAGCTGACTTCCCTGTTAGCTTAGTGGCGTGTGATCTGTCTTAGAACGCAAAGATTGGAGGTTCGACTCCCGCAGAGTTCGTCGTGTTTGTTATTGCTTTGTTTTCGTTTGTTATGTTGTTTTCTTTCATTCCGCGTGCCGTGGAATCTTTGTCACCTTTAATTTTTAAGTTGATTTTTTATTTGTTTATATTACGAATGGGTATTTTTTGTTGACCGTGGTTATTCGTCTGAAATGCGAAAAATACATTATTATTTTGAACAGTATGAACGTGTATATAATTTTAATCGGGTAGACCGGTAATGATAAGTGTATTCCAGTACTTGAACGTCTTAGGAAGAACATCGGTTTAACAAGATACATTGTTATACCATGGGTCCCTATTAGTACAGCACATTGCCTTACTAGTGTAGTGGATTCAACTGAGACCGCGGAATTATCACTTCCATGGGTTCGAATCTCGGTACAGCGGCTTAGTTTATTTTTTCAAATTTTACTTCAAAGGTTTTGAAAAAATAAGATTTGAAAGAATTGAGTCGACCAGGACCATAAAATATTTGTCTTCTTCTTCTTGCACCCCTCCCCCTACTACTCATTCATACATAATATACACGGTGCTGTACAATATTTGTCTACAGGGACAACGGTTTAGTACGTTGCGTCGGATAGCTATCTTCAGAAGATAGTAATATAGCAGTAATGAGTAATCGACAATAGGCCCATGCCTTAGGTGATATCTCTTTGTAAAATACCATCTTAAAGTCAAGTTTAAGAACAAAGTGATCTGACTATAACCAGGACAAGAGTATACAGTGAAGTTCAAGTCAAAGTTCTGAGGATAAGTAATTGAAATCAAACAGCTAACATGCGCTTTATAAAGCATGGCTTTTAAATGAAGATAATTCGGTTTAATGGAAAAAAAGAGCGATCTCGTTCATGAATAAGACACTAAGGTCTTTGTTTCTGAAAACTAAAACAATTCTAAGAAATTATTCCAATGTTGTTCTCATTGTAGCCAAAATGTCTGGGTCATATCTAAACATACCAGGTGGAGTCACGTGCGATCAGGGACGATGATGTCATCGCTTGTAACACCCGCCGCTTTTAATAAGTTACTTGTAAAGTATGAAAATGTATCAAAACCATGGTTATTTATGTTTTTTAATTAAATATGTATACGCAATTGACATGAAGTTCAACTCAGAATGATACCGAGATAATGTGCTTCATTTCTTAAAAAGATTGATTCAAATTGAAGCTACCGGTCTCGAGATATAAGGATATTCGTATTTTTTATAGCCCATTTTCCCACTTCTTTAATACAATCTTGTTCAAAACCTGTTGGGACACTTTACACATACGCACGGAATATCTACCAAATTGAGTAAAGCTTTCAGTTGAACATGTTGAAAGTATGATATTTCAAACTAGTTGATGTAAAGTCCCCCCCACCCCCCCCCCCCCCCCCACCCCCCCAAAATCAATGTTGGAGCGTATCTATACTACAGCCCTTTGATGGACGATGCTCTTATTCGGACCAACATTGAGTTTAGGGGGAGGGACTACCATTTTCGCAGTGCATGCAAGAAGTGTCCCAACAGTTTTGAACATGATTGTAGGCTCTACAAACATCTTCGACAGCACATATTTCGAACATTTTGCCTTTGCCTTATTTTTTTGTTTGTTGTTTGCAGGAAAGCTAAGACCATTATCTTCATCCAAAATGTAAAGTTAAAGGAACCAATTCATTTCACAACACCAGTAAATGATGAAATTGAAAGTGAAATGGACTATAACAGCTTACCTGAGTCTGGGGATACCAAGAGTGACGTTCATTTCACCGCGTCCAGCGAAATGGAAGGTATTCAGTGTCATCTGAGTGGATGGTTCACCAATGGACTAAAACAATAACAAAATAGAACAGAAAATCAACAACTGTATGATGGGTCCTGTTCCCACGGTGTGGGGGAAGGGAGCAGGGCACTCCCTTATATTTGGGTATGCTATGAACATCTGTGTAGACACACCACCTTTCCAATTACTGTACTGTCAAAGACCCCAATTTATATATTTTTGCAAAATTTTTGAAAAATTGACCATTCAAAGAGTATATATTACTTGAAATATATGCAAAATTGAGGAACAAAATTGGTCGGGTGGGCCGTAGAACAGGTTTTTTTTGTTGCCTCACGGCCGTATATATTTGACATGACTAAACTGTACCTGTGCTGCGAGAAGACCAACAGCTTCGCCTGGCTCACACAGCGCCCTCCTGTATTTGCTGTACATCAGGTTGCGAAACTGAGCATCGTCTATCGGCTCGTCATTTCCCTGCTGTTTGTGATTGGCGCCCTCTAGAGTAGCTTCTCTGTCTACGAGGTACTCTTTGATGATGTGAGCTAGTCTCTCGGATATCGCACCAAGGTGCCGATCAGGTCTGAGTTGACATTGGGCAGGATCTGGACACCTGTCTTTATTTTTGCTATACCTATGTATGATTTAATGGAGATAACAAACAAAGAGCCAAAATATCTTTAAGACAGGAAGACAGCACTGACTGGCAAAACAAATAAGTCAAATTTGTACTGTAGCCTCTCTCTACCAGGTACACTTTGATGATGTAGGCTAGTCTCTCGGATATTGCACCGAGGTGCCGGTCAGGTCTGAGTTGACATTGGGCAGGATCTGGACACCTGTCTTTATTTTTGCTATACCTATGTATGATTTAATGGAGATAACAAACAAAGAGCCAAAATATCTTTAAGACAGGAAGACAGCACTGACTGGCAAAACAAATAAGTCAAATTTGTACTGTAGCCTCTCTCTACCAGGTACACTTTGATGATGTAGGCTAGTCTCTCGGATATTGCACCGAGGTGCCGGTCAGGTCTGAGTTGACATTGGGCCGGATCTGGACACCTGTCTCTATTTTGCTATACCTATGTATAATGGGGGAAGCATATGTGACCTGGCACAACAAAATGAGCGTAAAGTCGCTGGGCTGTTTGAATTATGGCCTGAAATAGACGATTTGACACGGGGAGGTCGAAAGTGAGATATTTTCATTTTCAGAAAAATAAACTATTTATTATGTGTCACATTCCGAAGTATTAAGAAAATATTTTGGGTCTAAATATGTTTTTTAAGTCATTTTAGAGAGGGCATTTTATTCTTACATCTCAAGAAATGAACGCAAAGAGAGGAAAAATGTTTTAAAATGTCTCGAAATTACCATGTTTACATCGATATTTCGAAAGATTTAAAATAGTATCCCTTATGGCAAATTTGGTATGGTCTTAAAGGTCAGGGCTTTTCGAAGCTATTAATAGTAGTTTGAACCCTGTATACTCCCAAATGAACCAATGAAAGGCCGTTTAATAAGAGGTCTTTGGCATAAACAATTTTTCAATTAAGACCTGTGATTGGCATTTGTACACCAAGTGACGATCAGCTTCGCTGACTTTTTTAAAATTGCCCTTTTCTCCAATTCAATAATTCAGCGGTGGTTAACTTATCATAATTTCACTTCGGAATGGCCTATTATACCAACTTTTGTGTTACTTTAAACCTGAGGACATCTACTTTCTGAAATTGTGAATAAATCATTTTTTATTTTTTGCGACAATATTACTCTCATTCTGTGGTGCCAGGTCACATATAGAAAGATGTCTTTACGGTTGGAAGGCAGATATGGCTGCAAAATATGTCAAATATATACTAGCCTCACAGACAGCAAGGCTAGTACATCATGTGGGCTATTCTCTTGGATAACACACACTAGGGAGGTGTCACTCAGTTAGGGATGTGCCGGCAGCAATGAAAATTGACTCAAACATTACCAATTCTTGGGGGAAAATGGACCCATATATTTACCAGAGACCCATAATTGTCCTACATATCTGACATATTTTGCTAACATTTCTGTAAAAAACAGGATTTTAGACCCATAAGCTGAAATATTTGTTTTTGCACAAACTCACATTTGCCGGCGAGTCATCTCCCTCCATTCCTTGACCAGCGCTTTCTTGCTTTTATTGTAAACCACATTTGCATCCTCCTCGTCTGCTCCATACGAGTCCATCAGCTCCGGTAACCTATCCCGCGAGAAGTGCAGAAACGGTGAGTCGCGAAACGTCTTAACAAGTCCCATGTGTTTGTGTTTCCACCTCTTGACCTGTGATTAAATAGAACAGAGTCTAGTATATCGTGGAGGTTCTGGACAACAACAAAAAAGTGTAGATTTAAAATTTGAATGCAGCATCTTCCATCGATACATGTATAAAGTCATGTACATAAATTATCTGTAAATGGACGACAAATACGATGTAATCCTGTGGGGTGTTGGGCTAAAAAGTCCACCCAAGAATTGTTCAATTCAACACATTGACCGCATTGCTGGGGAGACCCTGAGGCAGTCTGTCTGCAATCTAGCCACATGAATTGACACACACGGTGACTTTCAGTCACATTGGTCTAGTTTTAAAACTAAAATCTGATCCAGGGATAATATATTGTGACTTTTTTTCTTCGAATTTTGAACTTTTGATTTTATAAATTTGAAATAGTACTAATTTCAATGACAAATTGAAGTTAAAGTGTGAATTTCTCAACACAACAACTTTCATCAAAAGTAAGACTTTGGGCTTCTTTCCACCCAGAAAATTATCCAATTTAATTGAATCTAAATAAAGATGTGTATGGGTAAACTTTTAAAATTTTCAGTCAGAATACCTTTAGCTAATTTCGATAATATCCAATGGATTTCACTTGTTCGACCAGCAAACAATATGAACATTATTCATATATAACACAATAAAATCAGCAAAAACTGTAATTATTACATTTCTAAAGTCCCCACTAGTACCATGCTAGTACTAAGCTCTTCCCACTACGAACAGAACCAGGATACCACCCCTGGCGCGGCGAGGCCTTGAGCAGTGCTTGGCCAGCGATCCTAGTAGCCGGGCTAGAAAATACACAGGGTGCACCATGCCCTGGGGCAAAATTGGTTCTAGAACAAAAAGGGATATTTCTATAAGGGCTTGTAGGTGTAATGTAGTCACACACTGTGCCTACAATGTCAAGCAGCAACAGTATCATATGCTGATGTAGAGTTTTGGTGATGATATTGCCTACCTTTCTGTTGATCTTATCGACGGCGCTCGTATCAACGGCACCCTCTTTGGTCGCCAATGTTGGATCCTGCGACAGAGCCCCTGAATTCTTCACCAAGAACGGGAACTGGTCTTTGTTGAGAAACGGTGTCTTCAAGATATCCAGGGAGTCCTCGCCGTACATGAACTGCACTACGCTTTTGTCGCTGTCCCGTACCTAAAATGGAGGCGAGGAGCAAAATACTTAATATTAGTGAGTAATATTCTACTCTTGCTGGGCCATTGGGTAGGATAGTAGCAAACCTAAAGAAATTAGATTCGCCATCTCAAGGAGTTCAGTAAGTCTTAAGCTCAGTGGTATAACTAAGACCTTCAATTTTCTGATAATATATAGAAACAAGAAGAAATTGGGAACCTAGAGTGAGATATTTGCGGCACTATCAAAAATGCTGCAATTTTTAGTAAACCATGATACAATATCCATTTTATCTTGTGGCTCTCAATTCCGGGCTTAACAGCAGTGTTGGCAATTCTGAAATCTATCGTCATCAGATGTATCTTACGTCAGAAAGCAGGAAACGTAAAATATGCGGAGTGCATTGAAAGTGGCTAATGGTGTGCGCTGTTCAATGCGCGCACCACACCGCGCTTCGTTTTTGATTTATTGTTCAGGAATCGCTGGTTCGCCAATTATCACTGCTGTTGTTACCAAACTTGTTAACATGTTCTCATTCGTTTTTACATGGATCAAAATTATGCTGAAATTGCAAAAAATTAGACAAATCAATGCACTTGTGCAAATGTTGATATGCTCACAATAGCACTCCCCCTGGGGGTCGTGCCATTATTCATACATCAACATCGGCATGCGTGCATTGATTTGTCTAATTTCTCTTGAAACAACACGTACCCATTCATTGACCTATACTATTTACCTGATAGGGATCCAAAAGTGTTTTGGAAATCCACCACATTTCTGTTTTTCTTTTCAGACACAATATTTTCCTAACTCTCTCCATTTTTGACTGCCAATGGTGTACTTCAATTTGAATCAAACTAATCACATGTTTTGATGTTGCTGTCTATCACAAAAACGCATGCGCATTTGGATTGGAAAGAGCCCTGGATGTGTATGGGAATCCATACAATCTCATATGTTCTTTTCCTACCAATATGATATTGTACGCCATTTTTAGACAAGGTCACCTTTTATAGGGGAATTTCAGTCCCTTGTCCAGGGAATCATAATGAAGGTCTTTACTCACCGTCAGGTCATAGTTCACCACTAGTCCCTCCAGATGTTTGATGATGCAGCGCTGGAGGTAACCACTACGACTAGTCTTTACCGCAGTATCCACAAGACCCTAAGGCACATAACAGTAAGAAAATGGACATGATAATGCATGGGATGAAGGTTATCTGCAGCTAGCCTTCATTGCAGTATTCACAAAACCCAATGATTTATAACAGTAAGAATATGGTATTTTCAACTAAATTGTTGAATGAATGAAAGCGTGTCTCATTTAATATTGGCTGCAACTTAAAATCAATTGTATTCAGTACTGTTCCCTTACTTCTCGTCCGGCCATGCAATGGAAGAAGTACTCCTGAGGGCGTATCCCAGTCAGAAATCGTCCGTCGACATAACCACCAGCTCTTGGCGATACATCGTATGGTAGAAACGACGGCAACGAGCGTCCGCTGACCATGAGGGGAGGGCGCCGTCCTTCAAGTTCAATCTGACCGAGTAGACATGATATCTGCATACAGTTCACCTGCAAATATAAATTAATATTATTATTACATAAACTCCTCAACAAATTATATACAATATATGAATCCAGTCCCAACTGAAACGGTTGGAGAACCCCAATCAGGATACCTGGACATATACAGGGGGGACGAGAGCACAACAAATGCAAATACAGTATATAGATAAATTCATCCCAACTAAAAGAGGGGGAGGGGGAATAAACACATAACAATTAGGCTGATTGTCCAGTTAGAAATATGATTTAATTCATTTTTCACACAGAGTTATTTATCATTCTTGCAAAGTTTTCGATCTTCAAGTTCATTTAGAAAACAAAATGGCTATTTTCCATTATTGCAGTTTTCCCTGCGCCAACTCATCCAGTTGTTTGGAGCCCAATGATGCAGAGAACCGTCATATATATATATAAAAATTCAGAGGTATATATATATATATATATATATATATATATATATATATATACAACCCTGACTCACCATGGATCCCTTCGCCCCCGAGAGCACCATCAGTTGTAGGTTGTTGTTAGGAAACGTTTTATGTAAACCGCTTGACATGCATTCGTTGCTTATCTTGTTGGTGTAGAAATCCGTCTTCAACTTCATCTGCTGGTCCACTTCCTGCATTTCATCGTCTTCATTTTTTCTGACGGAAAATTACAAAGTAGATTGTTACAATACTAATCTAACACAGGTGGTATGTGTATATGCCAATAAATGTGTATGTGCTGTTTTGAACGAAATTAGAAAAATCAATGCACACGCGCTGATGTTGTGGAAAATGGCACAACCCTGCAAAAGGGGGGGGGGTGCTATTGTGATCATATCAACATTTGCGCACATTTTTTTAACAAACCATACGCATGTATTGACCTAATTCAAACAAGACACTATACAAATCAAAATTCACAATTTGAGCATAATATTGATCTATGTAATAACAAATAAAAACATGTTAACAAGTTTGCTAATAACGCCCGCAGTGAAAATTGATGAACCTACGATGCCTGAACAACGAATCAAAACAAAGCACTCCACATATTTTAGTTTCTTGCTTTTTGATTGGTTAGACACTACTAAGAGTGATTGAATAAATTTATTATTCAATGTGGTATTTATAAAACCAGGCATAAGTAGCATATAAGTAGAAAAAACTTGACTTCAAGCTTCCAGAAAAATTATAACAATTATGCAAATGATATGTCAATTAGCTCATGTATAATTAATGAGTTTTGATTTTTTTTAATTACCACAATTATATATCTTTGATAAGTATTGTGAAAATTCACATCTCCAAGAATTCATCAACATGTTGTAACTTTTTCTCAAATAAGCATTGAATTGATGTGGTTACTATTTTTCAAAATCACTTGATGTTTTTGATGCAATTTCAGGAGTTATTTCCTATCAACTATGGCCCATTTTTGCGATAAAATTAAACAAATTTGTTACGATTAGTTCATTTGCAAGAAAATATCAATAATAGCTTGAAATATGTTATCCCTTTGGAAGCGGTCACCACACTATAAAAATCGACCATCATCGACCTTAAATAGTTTTCAAAAGAAAAATGTTATGTTTGTCAACCTATTCATAATTTAGTGGAGCATCAAGTTTCACTTTTTATTATTTTCCTTTTTTATTATGCACGTGACATAAAGGAAACATTAAACTAAAAAATACCCGTTTTTCTACATATTCATTTGTGAGAAAAAAACGAATTAATTCAATCAATCATCATCTTTTGTATAAACCAGGCACAAAACCATTTGGCCTAGATGGAGAAAAAGTTATATCAACCAAGATACGGATTATAAACGTTACTTTACGTATTTCTGGCTATGAGACCACCTGAATGCCTTTATCAATTTATCTGAATAACAACACATCTTCTTTATCAAAAATATGCGGGCAATAATTGACAACACCTGTTCGCAGGCAAAGTCAATGCAGATCATTTTGCCGCAAGTTCCCAGTCACTAGGTTTAATAATAGTTGTTTACCCTATCTTTACATAGTGGTGAATACGTCACAATAGTACAGGCACTGATGATGACAAGGTATTAACCATGCATATTACGATTAAAATTCGAGTGCCTCCCCCTCTTTTGCTTCTGTTACCTCTGACGGAAATGGTGAATCGGCCAATGTCTGCGAATCAACTATAACCTCCCCTAAACCTGAATTTACCAGTGCGAGTGTACCTTACCTGTGTGGCATCCAAGTTGGCTTGGGCTATCACATCTAATTAGCCTGAGTCATGTATGCCCTCATGGCCTAACCCAATCCACTAGTAGAAGTTAACCTTACCTATGAGCTTCTTCATATCTTTCCTGCATGGCATCCAAGATGGTCTGGGCTATCACATCTAATTAGCCCGAGTCATGTATGCCCTCATGGCCTAACCCAATCCACTAGTAGAAGTTAACCTTACCTATGAGCTTCTTCATATCTTTCCTGCATAGCATCTAAGTCAGTCTAGGCTATCACATCTAATTAGCACGAGTCCTGTACACTCTCATGGCCTAACCCAATCCACTAGTAGGAGTGACTGGAGTTAACCTTACCTATGGGCATCTTCATATCTTTCCTGCATGGCATCTAAGTCAGTCTGATCCTCAATACCGAGGGCGCCAGCCATAACGTCTGGACCACACTTAGCTGCACGTCGCATCAATTTTCGACGCTTGGAATCCGCCTACAGAAAGAAGACAAGAGGTTACATGTAGAGTTAGAAAGGCAATATATCCTCAAATAGGTTTTACACACAGGATAAAGCATAAGGCAGCTATTAATTATACAATGTAAATCAACTGTAAAACAATTGCTGCCTTATGATTTATTCCATATGTGAGACCTCTATGAGGATAGTTATTGCTGTTGCAGTGCTCCTGTACGTCCCAGGGATGAGGGGGTGGGGGGGGGGGGCTTCCATATAATTGGGTTACATGTAAAGGACAGTTCATACATTTACTGTGTGTGGCCGCGCGTTAATGCAATGGAGTGTGTTTTACTTCCCAACATGAATTAATGCCGGTACCCATTGAAACACCTGGGCGAAGAGAGTCAGGCGCGGTAAAGTGCCGTGCCCAAGGACACAACACGCAGGCCACAACGGGACTCAAACCTACAACCTTTGTATTGTGGAGCGAGAAAGTATCCGCTGGACCACGCATGCCCGTTCGAAGTAGTCCACTGTAACTGTGCCAGGCTGCAATGTAGCGTGGTAATAATGCTGACATTCTCCAAGTTGCTGGCTGCAGGTGAGCCAGCGTGACCTGCAATAAATTGCTGCGGTGGAAGAAAGTGTTAATGAACCACATTGCACAGTATATAATTTCTAGCAAGAACGGGCCTTAAAGGCATATTATGTGATCGCCTCCAGGGAGCGCCCTCTAGGCCTTTTTTATTTTTTTAGAAAGTAGATTTTCTTGCGGATTTACATTTCTGATCATAATCAAGAATATATTCTGCGTTACAGAGCGATTTGATTCCTAATTACTTCAAAATCATGGTTTAAAGAGTGAAAATAAACTTTCAGGTCTGCGCGACAACTTATTTTTCACTCTATTATTATACCATACCATCTGTCTGACGGACTTGATGCAAGTCTACATAAATTCCTTGCATATTTTCATTGATGTTACCTTATTTTGTGCGTGATCATAAAGTGGCGCTGTTGCATTAATGACGTCAAACACTCAAAGGACGAGGCTGAGCCAGGCTGAGCTCATTACCATAATTTATGTAATAATGAAAACGCGACCTGTCATTTACGTATGCCAAGTGTAGGAGTTTCCCATCCCAAAATTAGCTGTATCCCTGGCGCTGTTTAATATTGAAACCCCACATTTTATAAAGTAATTTAAAAAAAAGTTTTGATTTCACAACATGTCAAAATTTTAATGTATCAGTTAGTGTGATTTTAGCCCAAAAAGCTCATTTGCAGAACCAAAATCATGTTTAAGGTTAAAAAAAATGTCATACCAATCGATAAAGCTAACATGAAAATTCCCTTAAATGTTCAATTATGTAAATTTATCACATTTTCATGAGCTTTTACATAATTTTCAAAGTTTTGGTCCCAGATTTGTCTTGTATTTTGGCCACCCTGTAGGATGATGACACACTTCCTCTCTTGACTCGATTGATCCCCTTACAGCCCTAGTATATTGCATGATAATATTTTGGCTGTGATTTCGACTTTCTGTAAACATAGGGGTACTTTTGATCTTATCATGTTCCATTGAAAATGATGGATAAGAAATAATTTAGGCTCCTTATCTCCTTAAATTGGACACATTTTCACAAATCTTATTTGCAGAATCAGAAATCATGTTTAAAGTAAGAAAATCTTACCCCAATCATTAAATTTAACATGAAAATTCCCCGAGAATGTTAAAATAAATGAATTTATCAAATTTTCATGAGCTACCCTGTAGGATGACACATTTCCTCTCCGGATGCCAAGCTTCTTTCTTGACTTGTTTGATCCCTAACATCCCTAGCATATTGCATGATACTATTTTGACTGTGAATCCGACTTTCTGTACTAATTGGGCTACTTTTGATCTTATCACGTCCCATTGAAAACAATGGATAAGAAAAGATTTGGGCTCCTTATTATTTGGTAACACTGTCATGTATGTATCAGTTCAATAGTGAGACTAGGTGTAACAATGGCTAGCTCTCTTGCTGAAAAAATCCAGCACAACTTTTTACAGTGTGGGATTTGCCTTGAATCTTTTCAAAACCCGCGTGCATTACCCTGTCTTCATTCATTCTGTGAGGCGTGTTTAGAAAGGTGGTATAAGACCAACAAGAAGAAAAATCCTAGCGTACTAATCTGTCCTAATTGTGCAAATCCAGCCGAGATACCGTCCGAGGGAATCGAGGGATTTCCAGCTCATTTCCTGGTGAATAGTTTACAGGAAACAGTCAACATGGAAAAGGTGAGGCAATACTGTTACAAAATGATATACAGGCTATATGAAGTGATATGATTAGAGATTGTGTGGGTTTTAACCCCCTGAGAACTACCAGCTGATTGGTCAGAAAGATAGATACATCATTTATTGCACCAATCAGAGACATTTTTACAATAGTTGTATCCCTAATAAAGATTGGAGTGAAATATTTATAAGCTGCATTTTAATTGGCTATTCAAATGAGTCTATCTTGCAATAAACCAATCAGAACCACTGTAAGATAGGCCGGTAGTGCCCAGGGGGTTAAAAAGAGAAACATAATCATTTGTCGTTAACTTGTGGTCTCTACTATGACATGAACTCAATCGCATACTGTTTATTTCCCCTTTGATAGAAATACTGTTAGTTGGGTAGACTATCTACCAAATCTCACATAATACTTGACTTTTCAAAGAAAGTTAACGACAGGTTTAATCAATTAAAGAGGGGTGGAGAATTTTGTATTGGAAACGAGTGTCATTCTAAATACCTAATAATAGTCTGCTTGACGTCATGTTTATTTTAGCTTTGTTATATTGTTATTGCAGGTAATAGAAGATTACTATGACAAACTCTGCACCAAGTGTAACACAGTGGACAAGAAAGCCAAAGTCTACTGCCAGGATTGCAAACACTTCTTGTGTGGATCTTGCTTTGATTTACACAAAGCATGGAAAGGTGTGAAGCACCAAAGAATATTACTGATAGAAGATCTGAAGTCGGGAAAAGTCACCCTATCTGACTTGGATCAACAAGACCAGAACTGTGCAGAGCATGACGGTGAGCAGAAGAGGTTCTACTGTGAGACGTGTGATAAACCTGCTTGTAGAGACTGTATTGTATTAAAGCAATGCTGTCGTGATCATGACTATATTACCTTAAAACAGGCAACGGATAAGCATGTAAGCCATCTCAAGGAGTCCATAAAGACTTGTAGGGAAAAGAGGGAAGAGTGCCAAGATGCCTTTAAAAAGACGAAACTGATACAGAAGGATCTTTCTAAAGTTGTAACCAAGGTCAAAAATGTACTTGCTATTAAGAAAATAGCATATCATCAAGCAATAGACAACATTTTCAGTGCCCATGAAAATGAAATCAAGGACTTACATAAAGAAAGGAATGCTAAGCTAACGGAGGATACAGATAACCTGAAGACAGCAATGAATCAAATAGACAGTACAATAAAGTTAGGGGTAAACTTAACAGAGTCAGGGTCTCCGTATGACATTGTATCAAACTATAGATCAGTATTGAGTAGGATACAAAAGGTGAATGATATCGAGTTTAACAAGGTAGATAAAACATTGGCAGATATTCCAATACCAGTAGTAGATTGTGTATTGGGTAAACAGTGGGAGCAAACAGGGAAGTTTGATGTTCCAGGCGAGTATGACACAGTTCTTGCAGGAATTGCTGCCACTTCAGATGGAAATATTGCATTATGTGAAGAGTTAAGTGCTACAGTACATGTGTATTCCAGGTCTGGTGACTTCAAGCATACATTTACCATCTCTGGTGGTCCTAGTGTATATGGTGAATTTGTTATCACACCAAGTAATGTGTATGTCATACCTACCAAGAGCAAATGCTGTCAGCTATACAACAGTCAATACAAACTTATTTCAGAATTCCAAACCTGTGATACAAACAATAAGCCATCTGTAGCTAAAGCAGTAACTGTAGACAAAGATGGGTGTATAATACTAGGTATGAAGGATACAATATCCATTCACAATACTGACGGGTCTGTGAAATCCAGATTTGTAATACCCTACGAGCCGTTGAGTGTTGCTGTAACATCCAAACATGAAATTGTAGTAGCCACGACTTATAACACCCTTCTATTAGATTATTCTGGTAAATCTATTCTAACCTTTGACAACACTCCTGAAGTTAAGACCTGGAGGCCATGGTATGTGTGTTGTAGTAAGAGAGATGAGGTGTTTGTTGTAAATCGAGGTATTCCACAAGGTATTTACAAGTATACGGCAGGTGGAGTGTACATGGGATGTATCACTACACAAGTCAGTAGACCCTATGGCATTACACTATCCCATGATGGTACGGAACTTTTTGTCACTAACAGCTATTGGGATTCTAATACTAATAACTTAATTAAAGAGGTGAAGATATTTCAAAGACCATAAGGCGACCCTAACCCTGTTCTTACGGTGGATGTACCTTTCATGATTGAAGGTCATAGAAGGTCACAAATATGTCAGTAGGTCAACAACTGCTTAATAAGCGAGTATTCTCTAATGATGCAAACCATTCACATCATGAGACAAACTTTTATTTGCGTTAATAAATGCAAGTATGATCATAGAACGTGACCTCTAGGTCAACACAAGAATAATCGGGGCTTCCAACCAACTATAGTGGATCATTCATGTCAATGTTGTAATTTACAGAAAACAAAGTACTTTCATCTTTGAAATATTTAATGATAACAGATTTAATAAATTATTTACAATGTTTTCTAATGAGAAATCAAATTGATGGAAAAACAGGAATTTGCACGAGAGAGCAAATTTGATGTTTGAAGTTGAATTCTGTGTTACACGAGAATTATCAGGCTTCTGATCACCCGAAATGGGTTACTCATTTAAAGATTGCCCTAATTCACCGATTTACCGGAATAAACAACAAATTGCAAGTTGCAAGTTGTTTGAGTTTGACCAAGAAAAATTAGATATACAAAAAAACATTTATTGACACAGTTTTATTGAGTAAATTACCCTCCCATGTTACAAACTCCTCACTTTTAGGCTGACCTCAAACTCCTCACGTTCTGATAACACGCGGAGTGATGCGTGTAAGTTCTCCTGTAGGGTGCACATTTGTCTAAATAGAGGATACTCACAATTTCGGCAGTATGTGCCCTACCGTATGCATGTATGTATATATAACTTCCTATTGTGTGATTCTGTATTATATATCTCACCCATCCAAGTGTATGTATCAGTCAGTCATCATCACCTGATGAGTGTGGTTGTGTTCCCACACGAAACAAATTTGTAGTGATAATGTATTGAACCGTATGTATAAAGATTTTCTAAGGAAGTGAGTTACCTCTTTTTCTATGTGTTTTAGCTGTTAAAGGGCAAATCATAACTACAGGAATGTGTGAAATTAGAGTTCACAGACAGCGAATTAAGAGCCTGTGATTCGCATTATTATTATTTCTGTTACATCTGTGATTATTGTAAACTAATATGATACCACACCACCAAATAAATTTGTGCTAGTGCCCATCACTATCTGTGTTTTAATTTAAGATAGACCCCACCTTTAACCATTAATTTAAATGTACAGAAAAGGTATACAGTGCTCTTAATATGAAAGAAATGTGTGTTATTTGTGATTTGTAGACTAGAAACTCGAATGACCAATGAACCCTACACTCTTAGAAGGTCAGGATCATATATGAGACGAAAAGGATCAATTTTGATCCAGAAGCGGTATCACATATGAGCTTACCCTTTCCGGATCAAAGTGATCCGACAAGCAGGATCAAAAAGTTTGATCCGAAATGGGATCAAATATTTCTGTCAAATGATACTGAAACGGATCAAAATAATGATCCTGCTTGTCGGATCACTTTGATCCGGAAAGGGTAAGCTCATATGTGATACCGCTTCTGGATCAAAATTGATCCTTTTCGTCTCATATTTGATCCTGACCTTCTAAGAGACCCACTGCAGACTATATATCGAGTGCAGTAAGCTTACTACATCGTGTAGGCGTAGTACATCGCAGTGATCGTGACATTTTGTGAGGAGCATTTTGACCGAAAATCGTACTGATGGCACTGGTCAGGTACAAGAAATTTGTTCACAAGAATAGAGCATGTTCAAACATAAAAAATAAAACTACTTTACCGACACTAATCATGTAACATTTTACAGATTAGACTGGATAACTTACCGCGGTATTTCACCCTTGTTTCAATGGCGACCGAATTCAAAAGATCGTCTGCTTGTCGTCTATCGGTTTGCGAAAGAGTGACGTCAGTCACCTATTGACCAATGAACTTTTTCATCGAATTGATCCGGAAATCAGATCAAAGTTGATCAAGGTGAATTTGATCCGTTTGTTGATATCTATCTGGAAACGGATCAAAACGATCCGAAAACGGATCAAAACGATCCGAAAATGATCCTTAAAGGATCAAAACAAAGTGAGCCGGAAATCTACTCATGTATTTGATCCTGACCTTCTAAGAGTGTAGTGTTTTCTGCAATAGTAAGATTTGACACAACTTTTCTCTTTTCACCTCTTCTAGAGCAAATGCACCAAATATAGGTAACAGAAGGCAATTTGGAGAGTGGACTAGTTTTCGACGTCCCGTTGAGGAAAGAAATGCTGCCCCCCCCCCCCCCCCCCCAAAAAAAAGGCGGTTTTTTTAAATAGAAGACATCAGTATCTTCAAAGAAAACAATGATTTCAACAAACTCAAACTAGTCGTTCGATAGCTGAGAAAATCATACTTTAATTTGATCTATTAACCACGTAAAGTATAGGGAGATTATTTAGTGGTGTGACACCATATGTGTTATTATGTTGTAAAATGTTTTGGAAAAATATGATTATACAGCTTATTGCACCATGGAGCAACAACATTTTACATAATTTATGAGTAGGGTATGATTAAATGTTTTGAGATCTTGCAAAAATGGCAGGAATTTTCATATTTGGTAAGGAAATAGTTTTTATTATGAATTAGTACAAGTTTGAGAGAAAAACGAACATCTGCTTCATGATATTTATGGTGTGTTTAAGCGAAAATGCATCAAATCTCAAACATTTTTTGTGCATCATTGATCATTTCAATGGCCTAATCAAAACCTAAACAAGATTGAACTTTTACTTTTTTTAAGTTACAAAAAATTGACCAAAATTATAAACAAAAGAATTTGTCACCTTTTCCCCCAAAACTAAAAGCACAACACACACACACAACATTCCCGACATGTGACGACACAAATAAATAAATACATATAAAGACATCCATCATCTGCATAATCATCATCATCATGTAGCCCCAAATCATAACCTGATTTTGGGCCAAAATCTTGAACTTTTCCACATGAAGGCACATCATTAATTCAGCTTATTCCAATATTTGAGTTAAATCACTCCAGTGGTTCTTATATGATAAGCAAAAAAGTCACTTGAAATGTTCACATAGAACAGTATACAAGTGCTTGGGTGGTATAACACTTTTGAGGGTAATTCATAATTTTCTCATGCACAGCATCTAAACAAATCATCTTGCAAGCCTACACATTTTGCAAAGGTAATGAGAAAAATATATCGGTCCGCTCACACCAAATTCTCAATTTTGATGGAGAAAAGTGAATTTGTTCTATGTCAATACATAATTCTGAAATGTAGTGTCTTAAGGAAGCTGAGACTACCACATGCCTTAATGCATTAAAACATTCTCTTTCAAAGCACACCTACAAAAAATTCACTCGATTCAATCTTCATATGCAACATCTCAAATTAAACAGAAGACATTTCTTTACAAATTTATAATTAAATATTTCTACCCTGGAGCTATAGTTTTGAAGTTACGATCGTATATTTAAGTTACTTTTTTGAGCACTGTATGTGCATAGAATACCACAGTACCACTACCAAGGCAACTGACAATGGCGTATGAAGTTTAATACAATTAGGACCCATGACTAAATACACATATTAAAATACAATAAAGGCCTTGAACCCTTATGTAAGATTGAACACATTCCATGACCGGTCTGAGCAGTAAATTGCTCCGTAAATTGCATGATACTATTACTTGGAGTTTCCCATTTGTTTAAACAACAATTATAGGTGCTTAGATTGCATGAACAAACACAACATGAATAGCAAAAATATATTGTACCATTTCCGACTTCAAATTTTGATGACAGCTCTCCTCACTTCTCTTGCTTAGTGATGCGTAACAATGCCTTTGTGTTCAGGTCAAATTCAACTACCAAACTTTCAGACTATGTGCAGGGTTACCAAATAATTCATTAAGAAGCCAGAATCTTAATTGGGCTACTTTTGGGCTACTTGCTATTATTACAACAATCGTATTATGCTTTATTTGTAGACCAATGTACAAAAGAAATGCCATTTCTTGTAGATTGGGCTACTATACTTCACTATATGTCCCAGTGACAACGATGGATAAGAATGTGAGCTACTTTTCGCCATGGATTGTACTACTTTTTACCATGGATATGGCTTCTTTTCACCTTGAATTGGGCTTATTTTGATCATGGATCGGGCACCTTTTCACCATGGATTGGTATAAAGTGGGCTAATACTGTTTGGTAACACTGTCAAGTATCAGTTACATGTACACTGGGTGTAGCAATGGCTAGTTCTCTCGCTGAAAAAACCCACCACAACTTTTTACTGTGTGGGATTTGCCTTGAATCTTTTCAAAACCAGCATGCATTACCCTGTCTACATTCATTCTGTGAGGAGTGTTTAGAAAGGTGGTATAAGACCAACAAGAAGAAGAATTGTAGTATAATAATCTGTCCCAATTGTGCAAATCCAGCTGAGATACCGTCCGAGGGAATCAAGAGATTTCCAGCTCATTTCCGGGTGAATAGTTTACAGGAAACAGTCAACATGGAAAAGGTGAGGCAATACAATTACAACATGATATATAGGATAGAATTGATATGATTTGTGATAAAAGACAAGTTGATCGTGTGGTGTTTTTCAAATAGAGCCATACTTTTTTCTCGACTTGTGGTCTCTACTTTAACATGAACTCAAATAAATTTATTGAAAGCATATACTTGCCCATAATTTTGGGATGGGATGTAATTGTGTTGACCATTCCAGGTCACTCCAGGTTAGTTGGGTAGACAATCTATCAAATCTCACATAATACTTTTCAAGGAAAGTATACAGCAAGTTTAATCAACTAGTAGGAATGGTGGAGTTTGTGTTGGAAACATTATTAAAACCTTACAACAGTCTGTTTGACACCGTATTTATGTTAGCATTGTTATATTGTTATTGCAGGCAATAGAAGATTACTCTGACAAACTCTGCACAAAGTGTAACACAACGGACAAGAAAGCCAACGTCTACTGCCAGGATTGCAATAAATTCTTGTGTGGATCTTGCCTTGATTTACACAAAGCGTGGGTAGGTTTAAACCACCACAGAGTATTGAAGATAGAAGATCTGACGTCTGGAAAAGTCCCCCTATCTGACTTGGATCAACAAGACCAGAACTGTGCAGAGCAGAAGAGGTTCTACCGTGAGACGTGTGATAAACCTGTCTGTAGAGACTGTATTGTAGTGAAGCAATGCCGTCGTGATCATGAAACAGTTCCCATAAATCAGGCTTCAGAAAAGCATGTAAGCCATCTAAAGGAGTCTGTGCAGACTTGTAGGGAAAAGAGGAAAGAGTGCCAAGATGCCTTTGAAAAGACAAAACTGATTAAGAAGAATCTTTCTAAAGCTGTTACCAAGGTCAACGATGCACTTGCTATTAAGAAAACAGCATATCATCAAGAAATAGATTACATATTCAGTGCCCATGAGAATGAAATCCAAGACTTACATAAAGAAAGGAATGCTAAGCTAACTGAGGATACTGATAACCTGAAGACATTAATGAATCAAATAGATAGTACACTAGAGTTAGGGGTAAACTTAACAGAGTCAGATTCTCCTTATGATATTGTATCAAACTATAGATCAGTATTGAGTAGGATACAAAAGGTGAATGATATCGAGGTTAACAAGGTAGATGAAACATTGGCAGATATTCCAACACCGGTAGTAGAGTGTGTATTGGGTAAACAATGGGAGCAAACAGGGAAGTTTGAAGTTAAATGTAATTCTTCGGATGGTCTATCAGGAATTGCTGCCACTTCAGATGGAAATATTGCATGTTGTGAAGAGTACAGTGCTACAGTGTATTCCAGGTCTGGTGACGTCAATCATCATACATTCACCAACACTAATGGTGATGTTGCTATTACACCAAGTAATGCGTATGTCATCCCTACAAAGAGCAAATGCTGTCAACTATACAACAGTCAATACAAGCTTATTTCAGAATTCAAAACCTGTGATGCAAACAATAAGCCATCTGTAGCTGTATCTGTAACTGTAGACAAAGATGGGTGTATAATACTAGGTATGAAGAATAATGCAATATCCATTCACAATACTGACGGGTCTGTAAAATCCAGATTTGCAATACCCTACCAGCCATTGAGTGTTGCTGTAACATCCAAACAAGAAATTATAGTAGCTGATAATAACACCCTTCAACTATTAGATTATTCTGGTAACTCTATCCTAACCTTTGACCCTCCTCCTGACATTAACTTCTGGATGCCACGGTTTGTGTGTTGTAGTAAGAGAGATGAGGTGTTTGTTGTAAATTATGGTGATCCACGTGGTATTTACAAGTTTACTGCAGGTGGGGGGTACATGGGATGTATCACTACACAAGTCAGTAACGCCCGTGGCATTGCACTATCCCATGATGATACGGAACTTTTTGTCACTAACAGCTATTGGGGTGCCAAAACCTATATTCACGAGGTGAAGATATTTCAACGACCATAAGGTTTATATTGCAAACTCGATATATGTTGTTTAATTTAAGAAAGCTAAACCTTAGGGACCAAGGAGAAAAAACAACAATAAATATTTCAAATTTTGGTTTAGAACTAACTTTTTATTATGAGTTTATGACTTGTCATAAATGTAAAAGAAAAATAAAAAAACAAAAAACACATATGCTCTTGCCACAAAAGAGGCCTGTTTTTTTCTGACACAACCTGTATATATTTTTGCTACAGTACACTTACATTTGGTGTTACTATGATGTCCTCCACGCCAAGCGTAAAACCCGCGATTTGCTGTAGGAATGACGTGAATAGTCGCCTCAGACTGCTCAGAAGTTGAACTGCAACCTGGCCGCCGTACAACTGCAAGGATTATCAATTATAACAAATGATAATAATAATATTTGTAGACGAATACCAACTATGTGTAGTAAATGCATCTTTCCGAGAATTATTTACATTATTGGAATTAGGCGAGGAAAATAAAAACACCCCTGTTTTAAAAACAGGTGGACAGACCTGTCAAGTAGGGTCGGTCATTTTTTGGTTTTTTTAACCTAAAATGTGACCAAATTCTGCAAAAAAAACAGATTTTCGTCCTAAAAACTACTGATTTTACATGATTTTTGAACAAAAATTCTATTAAAAAATCTATCTTGAAAAACGCAAAAAGTGAGTCGGTCGGGCCCGTAAAACAGGGTTTTGTTTTTTCCTCGCCTTAGTGGCACTATTGTGACATTAGCACGTTTTGAAATAAGAACAAATCAAAGGGTCCCTTGAACTTCCAAGGATCGTAATTCATTTTATAAAAGGGTCCAAAATATTGGAAATTTCCATGACTGGGGCTACTTTGGGATTCAAGATGTCCGAAACGATATAACATGCATAACATTGTAACCAGTCACGTCAAAAAAAGGACATGTTGTCGGCAAACATAGTTTTGAGATATACAGGCCGAAATATGTGTCGACATTTAAAGAAAATAATAGAAAAATATGCTTCAATTCTTTAAATCTTGTGATTACAACGTCTGAATACCTTCAACATGGTATCTTTTTAAAGCTAAAATATTCTCTTTCAAGTCATAGTAATGACATGTCCATTTTGATATGACGGGTCACAAATTTTAATATTCATATAATTTAAGCCCTGTGGTTCAAATGTACAGTTACATTACATCATAGTGTATATCAAGAATTTGGAAAGACCTTGTCATCAGCAACTTTATCTATTTGTACAAAATGCTGAGAATATTCTGTGTAGTGACTTTTTGTGGATCCAGAGGATTCCTATGATAGAAAAGTTGAGGGTGCTCGCTGAATTTTAAGGTTTTTTAACCCGGGTTTCTGTCTTCGAGGCCTGGATATTAGAACTGTTGGTGCCATTCTATTTGCCAGATATGTGTCGTAGCAATTCAAGTATATTTATTTTTAAATATCTAAGAGTCTGGGGGAAAATGGATAGCTACTTCAACTTTAAAAATAAACTTGGTTTCCCCAGAAAATGAAACAAACACCTTAAAACGGTTACATCCCTAGAACCTTTACTTAATAAAACTTTGTACAAAATGTTTGAACTTTTGGTTTAAAAAAAAAAACATTGAAGAAAAAGAAAATGAAATCTTACATTGTAACAGCAATGTACTAATCCATATGGCGTGTTGCCATAGTTGGCCTTATCCAGTACACCACACAGTAACTCTCCCCTCTGCACAATCACCTTGCTTCGGTCATGTCGTTACCTTTCAAGGGTGTTCCCCCTGTGCTATATCCCTATGACCCGCTGTGGGTCCACGACTGAAATGAAATTAGATAAAGTGTGTTAATTTGGCTTGATTTTGACAACATTCTACATGTCTAAATGAATTTTGGGAACAAGTCTGTTTTTGGATTTTTGGCTCATATTAATGTTGGAATTATTAGCATATTATGCTGTCCGCCTAGATATTGATCTTCAACTTAAAAGAAGAGGTTGCATCAAAAATCAGTTCGGTTTTGTTATTTTGCCCAATGTTGTTGTAGCTATATCATTTTGTAATTCTAAAAATTGAAATGAATTTTGACAAGTCTATTTTGGTTATTTGACTTCAGTTTGAGAGTTTTATTTTGGAATTGTTAGCATATTATGCTCTTCATCTAGTAATTGATCTTCCAATAAAAAAGTTGTTGCATCAAAAATCAGTCTGGTTGTGACCAGAAACATGGAATATTTGTTATTTGGCCGAATGTTGTTGTAGCTATCATTTTGTAATTCTAAGAATTGAAATTAATTTTGGCAACATGTCTTTTTTGGTTATTTGAGAGTATTATTTTGGAATTGTTAGCATAATATTATGATACTAGGCGGTCACCCGGGGTTTGTCGGTTCTCGGGTTTGGGCGGTCACCCGGGGTCACGACACTTCTAACAAAAAAGACCCCTGTGGGGCCCCCTGGGGCCCGGGGCCCCAAACAAAAATTTTCAAAAATTTAGTTGGCCCAAGCCACACCCGCCCACCGAGTTTGAGCACCGTACGACACTTCTAACAAAAAAGACCCCTGTGGGGCCCCCTGGGGCCCGGGGCCCCAAACAAACATTTTCAAAAATTTAGTTGGCCCAAGCCACACCCGCCCACCGAGTTTGAGCACCGTACGACTCTTCTAAACAAAAAAGACCCCTGTGGGGCCCCCTGGGGCCCGGGGTCCCAAACAAACATTTTCAAAAATTTAGTTGGCCCAAGCCACACCCGCCCACCGAGTTTGAGCACCGTACGACTCTTCTAACAAAAAAGACCCCTGTGGGGCCCCCTGGGGCCCGGGGCCCCAAACAAACATTTTCAAAAAATTAGTTGGCCCAAGCCACACCCGCCCACCGAGTTTGAGCACCGTACGACACTTCTAACAAAAAAGACCCCTGTGGGGCCCCCTGGGGCCCGGGGCCCCAAACAAACATTTTCAAAAAATTAGTTGGCCCAAGCCACACCCGCCCACCGAGTTTGAGCACCGTACGACACTTCTAACAAAAAAGACCCCTGTGGGGCCCCCTGGGGCCCGGGGCCCCAAACAAACATTTTCAAAAATTTAGTTGGCCCAAGCCACACCCGCCCACCGAGTTTGAGCACCGTACGACTCTTCTAACAAAAAAGACCCCTGTGGGGCCCTGTGGGGGCCCCAAACAAACATTTTCAAAAAATTAGTTGGCCCAAGCCACACCCGCCCACCGAGTTTGAGCACCGTACGACACTTCTAACAAAAAGACCCCTGTGGGGCCCCCTGGGGCCCGGGGCCCCAAACAAACATTTTCAAAAATTTAGTTGGCCCAAGCCACACCCGCCCACCGAGTTTGAGCACCGTACGACACTTCTAACAAAAAGACCCCTGTGGGGCCCCCTGGGGCCCGGGGCCCCAAACAAACATTTTCAAAAATTTAGTTGGCCCAAGCCACACCCGCCCACCGAGTTTAAGCACCATACGACTCTTCTAACAAAAAAAGACCCCTGTGGGGCCCCCTGGGGCCCGGGGCCCCAAACAAACATTTTCAAAATTTTAGTTGGCCCAAGCCACACCCGCCCACCGAGTTTAAGCACCATACGACTCTTCTAACAAAAAAAGACCCCTGTGGGGCCCCGGGGCCCCAAACAAAACTAAACTTGCTCTTGCGGGGACCGAGCTGCACCCACCCACCGAGTTTGAACGCCGCCCGACCCCGGGAAGGCGACGAAAAATCGCGCACAGACAGACAAACAAACAAACAGACAGACAGACAGACAGAGAGTTGCGTATTATTATATAGATGTTCATCTTGTTATTGATCTTCCATTAAAAACAGGGTGTTGCATCAAAATTAGTCTGGTTGTGACCAGAAACATTTAATTGTTGTTATTTGGCCTAATGTTGTAGCTATTATTTTGTAATTCTAAGCATATTATGCTGTTCACTTTGCTATTGAACTTCCGTTAACAAAATATGATGTGATCAAGCAAAATGAGTCGGAAGTCGCAAATACCGTAAAAGTAGTAATTTTTGCGCAGTTAAGTGTTCAAGCTTTGCCGATTTTGAACCGTTTTTGTATGTTTTTAAATTTGCGATTTGTAGCTTCATCACATAGACCTAATGCAGAAATATATATTTAGAAGAAATATAGTCGCGTGTTTTTATTTTCGCAGTAGCTCATTCGAGCGCGAAAAGCGCAAAAATATATGTAGCAAGAAAATGTACACTTTTACAGTATTGATTTTGAGATTTAACCAAACAAAGGAAAGAATTTCTTTTGTTTTCTATTTTGAAAACCTTTCATTTGCTTTGTACTTCATTGTTTATCTTAATGGGGTTTTCTGAAAAATGTTGCATTGCAAATAGCCAATACAATCAAGTAGAAAACTAAATATGTGATATTTGCAAGTTCAGACTCATTTTGCTTGATCACATCACACATTAGTGATGCATCAAAAATTGGTATGAGCTGTGATGTCAAACATGTCAATTTTGTTATTTGGCCTTAGGTTGTATCGATAATTTGGAAATTATGAGAATATTATGTTGATTACCTTGTTATAAATCTTCTATTTGCCCGTAAAGTTGAGGGGCACCGACCCCGCCGGGCTTGCGTTTAGCAGTACCATGGACAACACCTGTTTTCCTGACCACCTCCTCACCGGTTTGTGGACGAACAGCTAAGCGCCCCCGGACCAGTGGCGTAGCTAGGATTTTTTTCAGGGGGATGGGGGGCAAGATTTGAAAAATGGTAATTTCTAAATGGTTATAACGCATATAAGCACTACATCCGGAGAGTGGGGCGGGGGCACAACAAATTATGTCGGGCCCCCCCCCCCCCCCCCCCCCCACTGAGCTACGCTACTGCCCCTGACCCTTTTTGTCATTCAGAGCACAGAACATTATATAGTTGCTGGTACTCACTGCACGGAGGTAACAGTGCCACTGGACCCTCTTTGTCACTTAGAGCGCAGAAAACTAGTTGCTGGTATTCTCTCCTGATCAACAACAAAAAAGGGTAAAGTGTCGCACATAAAAGACATTTCAACACAAGGGTGTATCTGATAAACAGACAGCAGATTTGAAACAGATCTTCAACACTCATGATCACATTTTTATCCATATTTTTAAGTACTATATAGCTCAGCAAACAACCAGTCCAAAACCAGCTTCCATTTGTTGAGGGACTATGGTTAGTCTGAAAATTACGGATACAAAAACGTGACAGATTTGAAACATATTCAACACCCATGATCCCATTTGTATCCAAAATTTTCAGGTAACATATAGCTTAAAACCCTGCATGCATGTTTGCGCGTCCCTTTGGCAACGATATCACCTGTAACATCCTGGGGGGGGGGGGGGGGGGGGGGGGACGGGCAGTCTCTGCTTGTGCCGGGGATCTTACAGACTGCTCTAACTAATCAACTTAAGCCAAGGAAAACCTTTTTTCGCCATTTGATAGCCTGCATTTTGGAGCTTTTGTCATGAAATTATGGCAAATCTTCTCAGGCATGTCAAATTCAGCTTTGGCTAGTTTTCACGTGCAGAAACCTCTTTTATTAGAATCGGTATTCAGTGTGTGTAATTGAACATAATCAATCAAATCAATAATAATCTATCTACTATATCAAGGGCTCAGAAACACAAGGCCTTATCTCCATTTTGAGCATTTAGAGAAAAAGACTATTGAAGATTTTTAAACATATTGGGGAGATGGAGATGAGGCCTTGTGATACTGGCCATAACTTTGAAAGGGGTTGTGTTATGGAGATAAGGCTGTGTTACTGGAAAGAGAATGTCTTTCTGAAAATGTTGATACCAAAATCTCATTTTTGAAAAAATGGCGATGAGGCCTTGTGTTTCCGAGCCCTCGATATGTTGATAGATATAGTTCAATTTGAGCACAAAAACATATTTTCATGTTTATTATCTATGACAAACCACAGAATGTTTTTGGTATATTGCTGTATCCTATGAATCATCATTGGAATCTCAAATTCTGGGGTTTTTTTCAGCTGAAAATCCAATTCATGTTCAAAAGTGGCGAAATTGACATTCACACTTTTGTTACTGAATTGATCATATATCGAGAGTTAGCGGGTGGAATTTAATGGGAAAAGTGTATTTGATAGAGGACTAATAGGGCTTACAAAAATGGGTTATTTTAATTTAAAAAAAACATAGGATGTATTTTATATGATTTTTGTCAATCATCATGGGACACTTTTTTGACACACCCTGTGTAATGTCCGACTGTCCCTGATCAGTGTTTACGCCCTCTATCGTCTAAGTAAAGCTTTGTTGTTGTTGAGAAATGGATGCTTCCGAAGGACAAGCGATATCGTCTTTACTGTAATGTAATGTGCTTACACGGAGAAAGCATTTACATTCCCACTCTGCAACTGCAACCTGATTAAGATAAAGCATGATGCACATAATGCATTGTGATGGAAGCTGGTTTTGTGCAGCTGTGTTACAGGCATTCTTACTCGCTGAATGTGCTGTCTGTGTTACAGGCATTCTTAGCTGTCTTTGTACAGCATTTTTTATCTCCGTTCGCGAATCATCTATAATAAGTGTGTGTTTTTCTGACCTGAACCAGTATCGACCAAAGAGAGTTGACAATATCGCTTCAACGATGGACAATTCTGCAGTGACAAGAGTATAAGCTACATGTACAGCTTGTCATAACAATTGTGGTTTTCCAGTGGATCTGTGACAACTGTGTTTTTTGCCAGTGGATCAAACCCAACCCAAAGCACAAACCAGCAGGTTATGCCAGCCATGTGAATATGATAAGAATTCACTAATGCATGAAAGCATTTGGCTGTGAAAATTATGGTCTTTCAAGGTAACAGAAAGGATTCAGTAGAGTGCATCACCCATTTTGCTCAATTGCTGACTCAGCATTTTTTGTGAAGCGCAAGCGCTTTTGGTGGCTTTTTGGAAATTTAGGCCATTTATTCGTTGATTATGAGTTATAGTGGAAGTGCAAATTAGTGAATCCATTTCTGCTTTTCAATTTTGCTCCAGCAGACCATTCAATGCATCTGATCATATAACCATCAACTGGAGGATTCAAAGACTCTGAACCATATTAACTCTTATGCATGTATGGGTTATTGTTAATCTATCTACATTTATGTTTAGGTTAGATTGTTATATCTTAAGATTTAGACATTTTGAATGAGCAGGACTATTCAATTTTCTTTCAGTGTTAGAGTTAAAAAGCAACAAGTAATTGCTCTAGATTCAGTTAACCATTTATGCCAATCAGACATGTATGTTAGTTATACAAATGTCACAAAAAGATTATCACTCCAAATTTAGATTTCATTAATAAGGAGTCCTGATTATGTACTATGATGAGATATATTGTGTCATATTGACAGTGTCATATTGACAAATTACAAATTCAGATTTCAAATTTAGTTCATGCAGTTTTGGATTTAGGATTTTCTCACAGATTATCATGTTGATTAGAGTATTAATATTTTGCATGAATCGCTCAAATTTATGATTAGTGCGATTGGGGCCGGTGTAATGTCCGACTGTCCCTGATCAGTGTTTACGCCCTCTATCGTCTAAGTAAAGCTTTGTTGTTGTTGAGAAATGGATGCTTCCGAAGGACAAGCGATATCGTCTTTACGAATAGTAAACAGTATTTAAAAGTCAAGTTTCGGTGAAAGGAAGAACGATATGATTATCCGTAGGTGATTAAACGATTAAGTAAGACTCAAGGAACAAACTTGGAACTGTTTATTGTCAATGCGTGTTGCATGGTTTCCTTTTGGGAGTTCTAAACCACCCTCCTTAGAACACAATGTAAATGCTTTCTCCGTGTAAGCACATTACATTACACCCTGTAATGCATGCTATTGTGTTTAGGGGATAAGCTATAATAGTCGGCGTTAGAGAAGTTAGGCACAGATGCGTACAGCGTAAACACGGCCATGCGGTATTTGTAATCCGATTGGCCGCGATCGTATCTATGGGTCATGAATGTCCCCGCCCACACGCTCATTAGGGAGCTTTCGATTTGGACGACGGACGCTTCTAGGACGGTAAGATGACACCTCGAGTCATGTGCGCATGCATCGACTTAGCAATCCGTCGGTCGTCCAATTTCTGGGACCTGTCTTCGACCTGTCTTAGGGAGCTTTCGATTTGCACGACGAATGAATCTAGGACGGTTGAATGACACTTTAAGTCATGTGCACATGCGTCAGTTTTGTCATCCGTTGGTCCTCTAAATGCTACAACGTGTAAAGGGACTACCAACCGTCATGTTCACGACGGCACCGTTTTGTTTACCGTCGTAAAAGCGTCTGTCGAGCAAATCGAAAGCTGAAGACAGGTCCCAGAAATTGGACGACCAACGGATTGCTTAGTCGACGCATGCGCACATGACTCGAGGTGTCATCTTACCGTCGGGCGTAGAAGCGTCCGTCGTCCAAATCGAAAGCTCCCTAATAACTAGATCACGGGCGTTGGCTATTTTAAAAGTGCTGAAGTTCTCTGCCGATAACTATACCTCTATTTCCTGAAATACGTTCACTCTTATGAAATGAAGAAACATTCCACTCAATCTATGTGTTTGTTTTAATTAATATCACAGAAAATAGAAGTCATATATTTTATTGACAATCTTCATTGAAGGGGTGGTGGGTCCTCATTTTATATAATGATCAGTATATTTTGTAAGAGTAGTAAGTATTTGTTCAAAATCCATCTTATCGTTATTCAATGTTGTTGATAGGGAAATTAGTCCATATCTTATTTCTGTATTACCTTATTTTCCTATTGACACCACTAACCACCTGTAGCATTATGAGACAAATGTTGGTTTATGTACAGCTTACATTGGCTTACCCCCAGAAAACAGAGGGTGTGTGAACACACCTCACAATTGGGGAGTATCCATAAATGACCTCACACAGCAATTACTGGTCCCCCTAAAGTGGTGTTGATAAGGAAATGTGCCAGTAGTTATTTCACAAGCTAATTTACATATCAACATGGCATATTGGTGAGTATCCATAAATAAACTCACACAGCAATTACTGGTCCCCTAATGTGGCGCTGATAAGGAAATGTACTAGTAGTCTTTTCATTAATAGCTAATTTACATATCAACATGGCATATTGGTGAGTATCCATAAATGAACTCACACAGCAAATACTGGTCCCCTTAGTGGTGTTGATAAGGAAATGGGTCAGAAGTATTTTCATTTATAGCTCATTTACATATCAACAAATACACATACAGGGTATCTATTCTTCCACAAAACCAAAATTATTCCCCAGCGCTACCATCGTTTGACCAAATCCTTTCCCAAATTCTGCTCCTATTCAATCTACTTTTGCAGAGGCATGAGCATGTCAGAACACCACATCCCACCACACTGAGAATACTTCTGCCACAAATGATACACAAAATATTTTCCGAAAAATATCCAGAGAGTCAATCCAGACATAACCAAACTTTTCCCTGATTTCCACGTCACTTCCTTCCCTAGCTATTTTAATTTTTAGTATTTTTAGTATTTTTCATTTTTACTTTAAAAAGAAAATCTTTAAAAGATATATAAAACTTGAAATGCTTCCGAAAAATATTAAATTTATTACTAGCGTTTGAGGCAAAAAGAAAATGTGACTCCCCTGTTACATATCAACATGGTATATTGGCAAGTTATCCCATGGCCAAAAATTGAGTTTGTGAACTCATCTTTGCTTGACCTGTTTTAATTATGCAATATAACATATCGTCGCTGTGTTGTCAAAACCTCAACTCTCCCTTTGGCCCTTCAGCATATATAAAGTAATACTTCCTATGAACCTTTGGGCAGTATTGCTCTAAACATGTTCAAGGGCCAAAAACACATCTATCAACACCTTGTAAGTGCTCTTGCCCCTGAACGTGTATAAAGCACACTTCCTATTTATAACTGTTGGGCATTTATTACTTTATACATGGAGAAGGGCCAGAAAAACAAACGAGGTTTTGACAGAACAGCGATGCTATATTTTATAATCAGCTGCATTCTGGGTTTTTCCACACTTAACCAAATAAGGGAGTTCCCCCACCCCTGGCATGTTTGAATAATAAATACAGAATATATATTCAAACTCAACCATTTTTGGTACCTAATTTAACAATTTTAGTAAGCGTTCAAAAATCAAAACAATATTTTGGGTTTATTTATATCATTGTGGTGTAAAGACACCATTATTATATTCTCTTCATTCTCCTAATATATAATCTGTTGATTTTGTTCTTAGCTCTTTCTATTTACTCTTTCTTATACCATGGATAAACCCTGACATTTTGGGCGGAAGAATTCCCTTGTTTGGTTGAGGGTCGCACAGTTGCATTGTATTTTACAAAGGCACTTCATTATGTGTTTTTTCTTCATGTTTCATATTAATTTATGAAAAGTTAACGTGCAATTGCATGGAAAGAAATATTAAAACAAAAATATTAAAATACAAGAAATTATAGTCTTGGTACTTGGTTGCTGCAGCATTGCTTGCCTGGTGATTAATTATTATGCTGGATCTGCTGAAAATAGGTGATCCTCCCCAACAAATGAGCCAATTTTGGAAAGAAATACCATTGAGGTGTGAAAAAGTCAATAGTAAAAAATCATTAATTGTTTACTAATGGGGGACCAAATATGATGGGTAAATACATAAATGTTAAGCTTATTCATTGTAGATTTATTGTTGATACATCTCAGCTGCAATGGTCATCAATTTGCATTTTATTGTTGTTCATCATTTTCTGTTCTGTTCATTTCATTTCTGCTCAGTTGATTCACATTTCGTGGTGTGTTTGGTTGTGAATTGTGATGAATGCCCCCATATAACCAAAACATATTGGTTGGACCCAACTGTTTTTGTGCAACTGACCACCACTATGGATAATTTTGCTGGCCCAAGTTCAAAATTCCATGGAAATAGATAGTTCTTTATTAACACGGGCCCTTTCATAGTAGGCTATTATTGACAAACTCATGATTTTGAGATAACACTTGTTTAAACATTGTCTTTTGGCGATAAATGCTGTTTTAGCCCCCATGTCATTTAACAATCCATATTAGGTGCATATAGTAGGCTGGACCAGATCAAAACATCCAGTTCCTCCTTTCACCACACGGCCACACACTAGCCTGGCTGACGGAGAGCTTAGGTCATCACTGGTACCTGAAATAAGTAACAAGGGGGAAAAGTTATGAGTAAGTTAGAATGAAGCATGAAAGTTTAAGCCTGGGAGCCTATCGGCCCAGATCTGGCAAAAGGGTGTATCTTAAAATACACCCTTTTTGAGTTTGAATCATTACTTGGGTAAATCGAGGGCGCTCTTTCCATTTATCAAAGTCTTATAACCCCATCATGCTCCGTTTTAAAGATAACAGGTGCTATCTCAAGGTAAATTTTACATTTTCTTTCTGTTGCATCTGGCAAAACGGTGTATCTTAAGATACGCTGCATGTGGTCAGTGTTTTTCACGGTAAAACAGCCTATCTAGATCATACATTGTTCTGCCATAAATGAATAACAACTGCTTGATTTTAATTTTGTAGGCAAAAGGGGGTATGTTTAAGATGCACCCTTTTGCCTAAAAAATCATTTGGATTTTACACTGTGTATGTTAAGATAAGCCCTTTTGCCAATTTAACCACTGAACCACAGAGGGCGATTGCATGTTGTTACACCCTATTAACAGTTAGTTGCTAGAGGTGCCAGCAGCAAGCAGCTGCAGCAGCAAAAATGGCCTTCAGTAGGGGTAAAATAATGTTGGAACTATACCTTTAAAAAGAAATGTAAGTAGTAATTATTAAGCCTGTAGCTCTGATTTTGTGGCCAGACGAATGAAGTGTTAAGTTTACATGGCATGGTAACATGAGCGTCTGTAAATTGTACATAATAGGTTGTGCACAGTCATGCTGCATCATATGCAGATGCATAAGCCTAGGCCAGACAAGACTAGACCGTACACAATAATTATTGTATTATATGTAGGGGCTCTGGCTAGGCGAGTACAATACCAAACGTATCGGGTACAACGTGGCAACTAGGCCCTATGTATAGGCCTGTATCAATATTACACCTAGGCCTATGCAGATGCATAAGCCTAGGCCAGACTAGACTAGACCTGCACAAATCGACTAGATCTTGCACAATAATTATTGTATTATATGTAGGGGATAGGCTAGGCAAGTACTAGACCAAAAGTATCGGGTACAACATGGCAACTAGGCCCTATGTATAGGCCTGTATCAATATTACACCTAGGCTTTATATATGCAGACGCATTTAAGCCTAGGCCAGACTAGACTAGACCGTACACAGTATTGATTGGATTATATGTAGGGGTTATGGGGCACACATTATTGTCAAGTTCCTTTCTATTAAAGAGAAGACGGGCAGATGGGCGCTCAGTATCATGGAATACATATTGGAGTACCGTAATCACATCGAGGTAGGTTAAACAGAGGTACCGTAACATACACCCTATCATATGATGCGAAATAATGCGATGTAACTTAACATAAACCGTTTTGCCTAACACACAATACACTTGTTGGTGTGATTATTTTGGCAAAAGGGTGTATCTTGATAAAAGTACTTTTTGCAGGGAAACCAAAACCCATCAAATCATTAAACAAACTTGCTGTTTAAATTTAAAACACAATTGAATCATTAAAACAAAAATCAAAACTAATGACCTTTTTAGATAAAAACGCCAAGTGTTTCAACTTTCAAGGTCATTTTTCTCAAAATGCGATTTTTGAAGATACACCCTTTTGCCAGATCAGGGCCGCTATAACACATTTCTTTCGCTGGTATAAAGCCTTTAGGGATATATTACAATAGCGGATATAGTGGACAGGAGAAAGGTAAAGTGGAGGATGAGGGGAAGAGTTACAGAGAGAAAAGACAGAGTGAAGGGAGGAAGTCACATGATAAAGAAGGTGATTTCAGGGAGGGAGAATGCTTTCCGAGAGGGAGTGGGATCAGATGACAAAGGGTCATACAAGAATTGGGATGGGGAGAAAGAAGGAAATATAGAGGTCAGGGAGGGAATATATTATGATAAAAAAGATGGTGACAATATGAGAGAACGCTGATTTGAGAGGGAGTGGTGAGAAGGTTGGAGGGAGAAGTGGAGGAAAGAAATCACATGTAATGGGAGATGAGGGAGGAGAATCACATGGAGATGGCATGGAGGAGGGAGGGATAACAAACTTATTGGGGAGGGAGGAAAACCACATAATGAAAATAGTGGTGATAGGGAGGGAGAAAACTTAATTGAGAGGGATTGGGATCAGAGGAGGGAAATCAATTAAAGGGGAGAGAGGGATACAGCTGATTGGAGAGGGAGGGAAATCACAGAAGAAGATGGTGGCAGGAATGGAGAAGGCTTGATTGGGATCAGATGACAGGGTTAGGGTGAGGGTGGAGAAGGCAAAGTGGGGGGAGGGAGGATAACATGGTTGGGCAAAGTAGGGGAGGGGGGGGGGGATAACATGGTTGGGCAATAAGGGGGAAAGCAGAGTGGAGTAATCACATGATAAGAGAAAAACTGATTGGAGGAGAGGGGATACACGATAAGAGATCTGCAACAGGGGGAGAAATCCTGTAGGAGAGGGAGCAGAGAGATAGAAGGCAGAGTGGGAACAGGGAGGCAGAGTGGAAGGGGAAGAAATCACATAATGAAAAAGGTGTGGGGGGAGGGAGAAATCAAAGTGGAGAGGGAGTGGATCGCATTATAAACAGAGAGAGAGAATTATAAACCAGGAGAGGGTGACCAATCAACTCTTACCTTGAAGTGTGGCATCCTTCAGAAAATGCATGGTACTCTCAAAGCTCATCTTCTGCAGCGGCGACGAGTTGGACTCTAGTCCGATGCGATTAAATGGCTTGTAAACGCCCTCTATGGTCATGTAATCTGCTATCAACGACAAGTGACGAGGGTCAACGTGAATGCCGTACACTTTGAAGACATCTTTGATTTCCTGGAGGGGGATGAAAGAAAAAAGGATTTGTGATGAAGAAAATTACTAAGTTTGCAACACGTTCACCTACTACCCTGGAATCAAACTCACAATTAAACGACTTCAGTGAGTGCAAGATTATACAACGTTAGTCCCTGAGATACCTTTTGATAGTACAAAGATTTTAGGTTGGGCAAGTGAATTAAAATCCTGATTTTAAGACATTGAACGAATGAATAAAGAAATGGACCTACGGCACATATTCTCCTGGCCACATTCCGACATACGCGGGCGCACTTCTATCAGCTGCTCGCGCATACTTGAAAACTCACCAAATGTCGCTAACTAATCAGAGCCGTGAGGTCGAGCTTACATATTGCACACCACAGATGTCCGTCACACCGTTTTTTGAGGGGTGAGGTTGACCTCGTGTACTTTACACGAGGTCAACCTCATGTGACGTGGGTCCATTATTAATTATAATTAGGATATAATTATGATGTAAGCTTTCCCTCCCCCTGATTTGTAGAACAAGATGGGACATCAACTAATAGGAAGGGGAGATGAACGGACGGAAAGAAAATGTTATTTTGCGACAATATTTGAGATTCTTATCATTACTAACTTTAGGGCCTTAAGCTGGCATCACTAACTTCAGTGAAATGACAAGAAGGTAAGCTTTGTGGCTAAATAATCAGTTTTGGATGGAAATTCCAAAAAAAAAAAAAAACAGGATCATGCCCATTCATTATTACAAAATTAAGACACACAACTGTGCCATAAGTTCTAGCCATGAAATAAGATATTCAACCAGGATTTGAACCGGAGACCATATGAACTCACCTTTATAATAACTCTATTGGCCGCCTCTATCCCATATGATCTCGCCATGGCGTGGATGTCATTTGTGTAGACCTTGGGTAAGTCCAATATTTTGTCAAATTTGTAAAGTTCCTGAAATGAAGGTAAAAAAAGACAAAGAAAATAATTTTCATTAACATAACCACTGGCAACCAACAGTTTTCATGTAGTGGTTAATGAATATCCTAAGCATTCTTCCCTCTATGAACAAGCTATTTTGATTATTTATGTTGCAAAACTATCTTCTGTGAGTGCTATTTTCATGTGACTACTTTTGGGATCACTTTTGTCCGCGCAGAAAAAATAATCTGAAAAAAGTGCATGAATGGGTAAGGGTTAACGATTTTGTGTGTGTAAAGCTCTGGTCACACCTAGGCGATATTCATCACAGGTCATGCTGGATCAACGCAGGTCACCACATGCGAGGGCAGATAGCGCGCTGTGTGGCAAATTAGGACAATGTCATCAGCGTTACCGATACGTGACGCAGCCTGTCACAATGGCAGTTGGACTTTTAAAACTCCAGTGCGATAACGCACGGTAATTAACATATAGTGTGAACCGAGCTTTATTAGTTAGTAGCTGAATATGGCTGTGAAAAATGGGTGAACTTTATTTTAACCTGTATGTATTCCTCAAAAAGTTGGTCTTGGATTTATATGAAATCAACACAACATAAGGACAAATACACACACTTTTTCCAATGCAAAAATTAAAGAAGAAATTTACGAGCTCTCCCATTTGTAGACCCAATTATTGGACACATTGTAATGACTACAATTAAGCTTATAAACAAATATAACTTACATGCAGATTTACGCCCTCTGTGCGCATCTCTTTTCCATCCTCTGTATCAGTGATAAAACACTGTGCTATACCCGGTGCTTGATGCAAGATAGCGCCACGCACTGCGCTATCGATTAGCGATGCCATGTCTAGTCGACTGTTGGAGAGGTTTACCTGAAACGGAGAGGTTAGAATTGGGGGTTCAATTACAGGCGATGAGCAAGAAAAGAAAAAGGTTTTAAGTATATGATTGTCAGCTGATATGGTGTATTGTGTGAGGTTTTTTTATTGGGGGAGTTGGTTAATTAGGCTGTGTTGTATCTATATCCAATAAGAGAAACAATAACAAGTTGTACTTATCACAAATTATATCTCACAGTTTAACTTCAACAGATATCACAAATACAAATAATACTATATAAATTACAATACAACTAGTTCAATATATAAAAAAAAAATGTAGATGCATTATGATTCAAGTAGATGTATGATGATTGTTAACAAAAAGTGATTCCACGCCAGTAAATAATTTCAGTCCTTGTAGAGACGACAATCAAAAGTTTTTTCTTAGCTTTCATCCTGTGGCCCATTGATTTAGAATTAATCAGAAATGGTACTTATTGCTCCCAAATGATTAAAGTTGTAGTTTAATCCTGATTTTAGGACTACTACCTAATACCACAGTGGAAAAAGACATATTTTCAATGCATTTTGTAGGTTTTTTGGATGTATTTTGATTGTAAATGATCTGGCAACATTTCTCAACTTTTTCTGATAAATGAGGGCGCTACACCAATTGTCCAACTTTGGGGTCTTATTTCTCAGAACCTTCGGGGATACCATATATATTTGTTTTGATTAAATGATCAAATATATCATGAAATTTAAGGAAAATGTCAAATTGAAAATTCCAGTCGCTTTATAAGCGAGAAAATGGGCTTTTTGTAACTACCATTTTACATGTAAACGCATAGGGAAACCATTTGGTGGTGTGAATTCAAGTGGATCATAAATAATTACTACGGGTAACACAATAAATTTACCAAATTGTATACTCAAAGCTCTTTGTTTACGTATTGATACTTTGAATGTTATTTCACATATGCATAAAATACTTTGTTTATTTACAAACTCATGGATAATGTTATGTTCAGCGTTGTTGTGAAGGATGATCTCCCAGCAGTAGCATCTGCGAACTGCGTACTTGAGCGCTTGTACTAGAGTTCAAATTGGCGAGAAATATTTGGTTTTTATCTCTCTGCGCACAAAAAGTAATCCAAACGTATGCGCACGATTATGGCCACAAAAACACACGGTTTTGGCCGCACACATATGATGAGACAATTGAACACATAGATGAGACAATTGAACACGGGAAGGTGGGGCTTACGTTTTAACAGTGAGTCCGACATTCACAATGCGTGGTTTGCTCCATAACGCGCACTTCAGCCGTGCGTCTTTGGCGCCTTTCATGCGCCTATGCCGGCGCCGCGACGCTTACGCATGGTACACTCATTGCATGGGATTGGATGGAATGTTTGTGGATTATTCGATCCTAGCAGGGGTAAAAGTTGTCAAATGTGGACAATAAGAGGTACTTATTTCTTTGATAAATGTCTTAATGTACTTAATAATACTATCGTCCGCATTTATGTCAGACAATATAACACGGGTACGTCTAAAAACAATACCGTTATTCTTTAACTCTAGCCTTGACCCTTACTCTAACCTAACCCTAAATCTTACCTTAATTTAACCCTATTCAGGCATTGGAAAATCAACAAACTTCATACATTGGCCGTACTTGATAGGGTAGTCGACTTCTAATGGACAAATAACCCTATCTTACCTTAACCCTATTCGATCATTGGAAAATCATCAAACTCAATACAGTTGGCCATACTAATGGACAAATAACACACACGAGCTATTTTATGAAACTTACCTTAATTGTAAATTCACACCATAGCTGCTGTTCAGCATCAAAATCATACCCCGTTAATAAGTTACGATTTAGATTTAAAACCGCCTGTAGGTGAGGAAAGAAAAAAAGACCACACTGAATGATTTATAGTGCTTAACAAAATAAAACATAAGGCACAAACAATTGTTGTGTTGCCCTCAAGTGCCAAAAATCTTGAAAATTACTGACACACCGTCGATCATGTCAAGACAAAGTTGGTAAATGTCAATTTAACTAAAGTTTCTAGTGTGAAAATAATTTGAAAATAAGTTATCCAAGCAAACTTGTTAATTTTTATGCAGAAAATAGTAATGTTTTGATAATTTGGGTACAATTTGAATCTTTAAAAAAAAAAAATTGCAACCCTAATTTTTGAGATTCTGTCCATGTTTACGCCCTCTATCGTCTAAGTAAAGTGTTTCAGATCGATTGGATTCAGTGTTTCTAGAAGTAGCTTTGTTGTTGAGAAATGGCTGCTTCCGAAGGAACAAGTGCTATTTCAGTGAAAGGAAGAACGATATGATTATCCGTAGGTGATTAAACGATTAAGTAAGACTCAAAAAACAAACTTGGAACTGTTTACTGACATTGCATGGTTCCCTTTTGGGAGTTCTAAACCACCCTCCGTATTTAGAACACAATGTAAATGCTTTCTCCATGTAAGCACATTACACTAACTGTAATTTTTGTAAGCAGCCTAAAATATGCGGATTTGTGGCAAAACTGCCTAATTGTAATCTCTATAAGTAGACCAAACTGGGCTGATTTAGCTAAACTGGCTACCTGCAATCTCTGCAAATAGCCCAAATGATATGGATTTAGCTAAACTGCACACCTGTAATCTCTGTACGTAGCCCAAACTGTGCAGATTTATGGCAACACTTCCTACCTGTAATCTCTGTTCCCTTTCTGATGGTTTTACTTTCTTTGGTGTTTTTATCCTCTTGTTTCCCGCGCTGGTACCGCCCTCTATGTCTTCATCCTCATTCTTTTCTTCTTCCGCAGCTGGATCTTGGACAGAGCCCTCATCTTCATCTGTCACGAGAAAATAATGAGATTGGCAAAAATATTTACCTCATCACGAACAAAAACACACCTGCCAACACTAGAATTTTGACACAAAACAAATCTTCACTCAAAAAACGTATGGGTCAATCATATATAGCCCATAAAACAAGCCCCCCCCCCCCCCCCACCTTGACCTCTTGCGAGGAAAAACGCCAAACCCTGTTCTACGGACGATTGGATCTCTCAGGAGGGTCGGTCCGTCAGGGATTTAAACAAAAATGTCAAAACAATTTCTATTCATTTATTTTTAATATCGATTAATCGGGCCGTAGAAGAGGGTTGATTCTTTTTGTTGCTTAAGTGGAAAAAGCAATTATATTTAAGATTCTATCTTCACCTCCTGAATCCTTCTCCGCCTCTCCTTCCTCTTCTTCATACTCCTGCTCCTCCTGGTGTTTCTGTCGATATTTTGCCGTTGACGCATCAGCATCAGCGCCCTCGTCCCCAGAGATTGAGTCGTCTTCTTCTTCTTCTTCCCGATAGGTTCTGTTGGTTACCGTAGCGGTAGCGGCGTCCTCCGTATCTGTGTTCTTTGGCAGCTTTGCTTCGGATGCAACAGGTTCTGCCCCGGCTTGCACTTCGCGAGCTAGGGTGCCTGATCTTTGTGAGTCAAGAAGCCTGTGTAAGAGATTGGATTGTAAAACATACATCAATCCTAATTTATTTGAAGTTTAGAATTGTTGTGATAAAAACCAACAGTATCTACCCATCTTGCATTTCACAAGCTATAGCTGTACCTGATATTTGTGAGTCCAGAATTTAAAATTCATTCTTCATGATATAGGACCCATGTCAACTTTTAAAGACCTGGGTCCAACTCTTAAAAACCAAACTAAAAACCATGAATGAACGAACAAATGAACAAACAAACATATCGAAAAGAGCTACATTGTGGGAGTACACCCACAATACAAACAAAAGTGTAGGTCGAAACATGCCCTGTGGGAGTGCAAGATGGTTGGAATTAACATTCTGGGTGTATGAAAAAATATATTCTTTAAGACATACAAATCTGACAGGCTATAACCCCTCTAGAGGCCATTTAAAAGCACCTGGAAATGTACCCACTCTAGGGGTCCCCCTACCATGTGCAAAATCACCCAGAGTGCTTCTTTATATGTATATTAACTCCCACAATTAAGCTCCTGTAAAAACACACAAACAAACAAACAAACATAAGCAAATGCATAAACAAAATGCCCAAATTACGAAACAAACGAAACCTACCTCATCTTTTGTAAGTCACTCAATCTCTTTGTGATATGTACCATAAGCTTCTTCAGGAATATCTTCTCGACGTATTCTAACACGACCCCCGGACTAACGTACAGCTCGTCTTTATACTCCACGTGGGGCAAGAAATTCAGACGTATCCTATACACGCGGTGTTGATCGAATGGCGTGCTGATCTCGTACGACTCGTAAACGTGCATGTCTTCCAGCACCTGGTACAGTGTGACGCGGGTCAGCTGTTTCCTCAGCCTGGTCGATTTCTTGTGCGCGAGGGCGGTGTTTAGGAATGGTACCGCCATGCTGGGCGTTTTGATGTTCTGACTGGCGACCATCAAAATCTCCCTGTGGTTGAAAGTTTTTGAAACAGAAAAAGTTCCAGGGATATTTATGATTCCATATTTTTCTTTTAAAAACAAAACAAATCAACACCAACACTTGTAATGGTTTGGTACTATTCTGAGCTACATCTGATCTAATGTGCACCACTCAGAGGATCATTTGTTATCACATATCAGGTGTCACATGGTTAACACATGGTTGATATGTGGTGATAACATGGGTAGAACTTGCACATATTGGACTAGACTCAACCCTTCATGTCTTCCCTATTTTACACATGGCCCCTGCGAGGGTGCTCAAATGTGAAGACTGGAAAAAATACAGTTCCAAAAGTGTGCGCTGATAAACTGCTGAACATACATGAGCTTACACGTACCAGTTATGCCACAGTGCACTGGTATATTTCAATCAGTTCCAAATTGGCGAGAAAAATGCGGTTTTCATCTCGTGCGCAAGCGTAATCCAAGAGATGCGCGCGATTATGGTCACACGGATGCTCTGTCAGACACAAGCACGCATCACGCTATATGATGCACAGTGCGCTTGTTGCATTATGTGCGCCAGCGTCCTTCTGTATCCATTCGCTGCTGTAATGAAGTTTCGCCAATTTGGAACTGATCAAACTAAAGTTTCATGCGGCGTTGTACACTGAGTGCCGTGATAGTGCGCACAATTTGTCTCCCATGGCGCGGTGTGCCGATTGTTCGATGCACTGCCTTTAAATCGGACCAATCAGGTGGTATTTCTGTTGTTGCTGTGTACAAATGCGCATGCTCGGTATTGGTATGTATATTCATATATGCTAAATACACATGGAATTACATGAGAAAACAGCACAATTTTTCCCCATGTTCTTTTCCCAGTCCCTCTTTTTGGTCCGCAATTTTTAAAGAAGGCGGCCAAAGAGGGATGCGGGGACCCAGTCTTATATTGGACACAATCAAACCTTCTGTTCAGATGATTATTAAATGAAGATTACCAAACAATATAAATGCAATTTTTTATCTTTTATCTTTTGACAAAAATTGAGTCATTTTAGAGACTTTAATAATTGAGTAGAATTGCTTAGACCTAGGCTCTACAAACATCTTCGACAGCACATATTTCGAACATTTTGCCTTTGCCTTATTTTTTTGTTTGTTGTTTGCAGGAAAGCTAAGACCATTATCTTCATCCAAAATGTAAAGTTAAAGGAACCAATTCATTTCACAACACCAGTAAATGATGAAATTGAAAGTGAAATGGACTATAACAGCTTACCTGAGTCTGGGGATACCAAGAGTGACGTTCATTTCACCGCGTCCAGCGAAATGGAAGGTATTCAGTGTCATCTGAGTGGATGGTTCACCAATGGACTAAAACAATAACAAAATAGAACAGAAAATCAACAACTGTATGATGGGTCCTGTTCCCACAGTGTGGGGGAAGGGGGCAGGGCACTCTCCCGGGGGGGGGGCACTGACATTGGAAAAGGGTATAGGTATGTGCCGCGCTGAAGACCCCCTTTTTCACCCTCTGCTGCTAGCTCTTATATAATTATGACCCCCTTTTGAGCCTGCATCAGACCCCAACTTTATTGAAAATTCAAAAATCGCAAAATTTTGCGTTCCAAAGCCCCAGTTCTTCAAAAAATTTGCGTTCTAAAACCCAAAATTTGCGTTCTTGCTAATCAAAAATTTGGGGTATGCTATGAACAGCTGTGTAGACATACCACCTCCCCTATTTTCAGGTTCACTGTCAAAGACCCCAATTTATTTATTTTTGCAAAATTTTGAAAAATTGACCATTCAAAGAGTACATATTACTTGAAATATATGCAAAATTGAGGAACAAAATTGGTCGGGTGGGCCGTAGAACAAGTTTTTTTGTTGCCTCATGGCCGTATATATTTGACATGACTAAACTGTACCTGTGCTGCGAGAAGACCAACAGCTTCGCCTGGCTCACACAGCGCCCTCCTGTATTTGCTGTACATCAGGTTGCGAAACTGAGCGTCGTCTATCGGCTCGTCAATTCCCTGCTGTTTGTGATTGGCGCCCTCTAGAGTAGCTTCTCTGTCTACGAGGTACTCTTTGATGATGTGAGCTAGTCTCTCGGATATCGCACCGAGGTGCCGATCTGGTCTGAGTTGACATTGGGCCGGATCTGGACACCTGTCTTTATTTTTGCTATACCTATGTATATATGATTTAATGGGGAAAGCAAACAGAGAGACAAAATGTCTTAAGGCAGGATGTAGCAATGACTGGCAAAATGTCAAATTTATACTGTAGCCTCTCTCTACCAGGTACTCTTTGATGATGTGAGCTAGTCTCTCGGATATCGCACCGAGGTGCCGATCTGGTCTGAGTTGACATTGGGCCGGATCTGGACACCTGTCTTTATTTTTGCTATACCTATGTATATATGATTTAATGGGGAAAGCAAACAGAGAGACAAAATGTCTTTAAGGCGGCAAAATATGTCATATTTGTACTGAAGCCTGTATCACATACACCTTTGATGATGTGGGCTAGTCTCTCGGATTGCACCCAAGTGCCGGTCAGATCTGAGCTGACATTGGGCCTGATCTGGACACCTGTCTTTATTTTTGCTATACCTATGTATGATTTAATGGAGAACAAACATAGAGAAAAAATATCTTTAAGACAGGAAGACAGCAATGACTGGCAAAATAAGTCAAATTTGTACTAGCCTCTACCAGGTACATTTTGATGATGTGGGCTAGTCTCTCGGATATTGAACCCAAGTGCTGGTCAGGTCTGAGCTGACATTGGGCCGGATCTGGACACCTGTCTCTATTTTGCTATACCTATGTATAATGGGGAAAAAATGTAGAAAGATGTCTTTACGGTAGGAAGACAGATATGGCTGCAAAATATGTACTAGCCTCGCAGACAGCAAGGCTAGTACATATGTGGGATATTCTCTTGGATATCACACACCGGGAGGGGGGGGGTGTCACTCAGTTAGGGATGTGCCGCCAGCAATGAAAATTGACTGAACCATTTACCAATCCTCAGGGGGAAAATTGGATACATATATTTACCAGATACCCATAATTTTCCTATGCAAAATATGTACTAGCCTCGCAGACAGCAAGGCTAGTACATATGTGGGATATTCTCTTGGATATCACACACCGGGAGAGGGAGGGGGGTGTCACTCAGTTAGGGATGTGCCGCCAGCAATGAAAATTGACTGAACCATTTACCAATCCTCAGGGGGAAAATTGGACACATATATTTACCAGATACCCATAATTTTCCTACGTATTTTGCTACAATGTCTGTAAAAAATAGCACATTTAATGATTTTAGACCCATAAGCTGAAATATTTGTTTTTGCACAAACTCACATTTGCCGGCGAGTCATCTCCCTCCATTCTTTGACCAGTGCTTTTTTGCTTTTATTGTAAACCACATTGGCATCACCCTCGTCTGCTCCATACGAGTCCATCAGCTCCGGTAACCTATCCCGCGAGAAGTGCAGAAATGGTGAGTCGCGAAACGTCTTTACAAGTCCCATGTGTTTGTGTTTCCACCTCTTGACCTGTGATTAAATAGAACAGAGTAGTATATCGTGGAGGTTTAAGTGTAGATTTAAAATTTGAATGCAGCATCTTCCATCGATACGTATATATTAGGGCGGGGCGTAAATAGGGAAGGTATTTTGTTCAAATCGGCCATGGTCAAAATGTATTCCACTTGACCCCACATGATCAAATATGCACTTTAAAGAAATTTCGGAGGGGGTCTTCAGACCCCACCACTACCCTTTATCCCCCTATAGGGGAATACATGGTAAAGTTGCCAAATTGGTGAAGCAAAATCAGGTTTCGACCTAGAACAAATTGATACATATTTTTTTCAGCCTTATGCATTTCTATAAGGTACCCATAATGACATACTAAAAGTCTGAAAATATCAGAGTGTTAGAAATATGATAATTTGCATAAACTTAAAATGGCCGCTAATTTGAGCATTTTCATTGTTTTGGACTTATTTCTTATCTTAGATAGTTTTTATGGCACTTTAAATAGCTTCAGCATATATTTTATGAATGTATAACGTCTCAAAGGACATACAGAGACATATCAGCCCTATATATGTGTATCTTAAATTGCATAAATAAAAAATGGCCGCCAAAATTCTCAAATTAGCGGCCATTTTAAGTGTATGCAAATTAGGCATATTTCTACCACTCTGATATTTTCGGACTTTTAGTATGTCATTATGGGGACCTTATAGAAATGCATTGTGCTGAAAAAATTATGTTTTATTTTGTTTTAGGTCAAAACATAATTTTGCTACACCAATTTGGCAATTTTACCATGTATTCCCCTATAGGGGGATTAAGGGTAGTGGTGGGGTCTGAAGACCCCCTCCGATTTTTTTTAAAAGTGCATATTTAATCATGTGGGGTCAAGTGGAATACATTTTGACCATGGCCAATTTGAACAAAATACCTTCCCTATTTATGCCCCGCCCTAGTATATATAGTCATGTACAGTCATCACAATAAGTAACTGACCAGGTAATAAACATGCTGATAACTATAAAAGTATAACTCCTACATAAACATACTTAATTGTTAAGTTGTTGAAAAATTTCTCTTCTTGAATTTGAGATATTACACGCTAAGAATGGTTGATTAATAAGGAAGTTACGATCCCAAACGTTAGGGCAAGTCTGATTTTCATTTTAACATTTTCTTTTCAACACGGGAAGAGTGTGACAGGTAACGCGTGTGTGCCATATTGACCAACCGTAACAATGCCACCGGCCGACTATCCAACAACCAGGCCATCGACGGATGAATTGGCACTACCACTACCAGTAATCAATAATTTGCCGGTCTGAGTCCCCGTGTTGAAAATGAAAATGTGAAAATGAAAATCAGACTTGACAGTACATTTGGGATTGTAACCTCCCTAATAATCAGCCATTCTTAGCGTGTAATATCTCAAATTCAAGAAGAGAAATTTTTCAACATGTTTATAATTTAATATGTTTATGTAGGAGTTATACTTTTAGGAGTTATCAGCACATTTATTACCTGGTCAGTTACTTATTGTGATGACTGTACATACATTATCTGTAAATGGATGACAAATACGATGCAATCCTGTGGGAATAGTTTTAAAAGTTGTTATAAAACAACATGTTAAATTGTGTTTTAGAGTAAGTCATATAAAACCCCAATGCATCTCTCCATCTATTCAATAACCCCTTGTGTGTCCGATGCCTGGTGCGACCGTGCGATACATTAATCACGGCAATAAGCACATGGATCATATCATGCAAAGACAACACCTAGAAGTGGGTAGACGCCAGGCACCTCCCTCCTTGATGCATTGCTAAGAGGAGCGTGTACACGAAATTATGCGCTCTATGTGTAACTAGGGAACATTCCAGTCCTTCTCTTAAAGAGCGATAAATTTAGTCTCTTTTACAGATATAAACATATCATTACGCCTACTAATCCTTATAGATCTATCCCCAATTTACTGGCGTTTAAATCTATATCAGCGGTAATAAAAATCACAGGTGGTAGCAACTGCCAGGACTGGTCTGGATGTTGCCCAAAAAACTGATCACATTACGTTCCATCGTCCTGTATAGTTTGAGCCCATTGGGCTACATTTTAAACTAAAATCTGCTATATAATCGTAATTCCTTTTGAAATTTGAACTTTATATTTGACTAAAATCTGAAATCACGCTAGTTTTTAAACAAATTCAAGTTGAAACATTGAATTTCTTAACACAAGAACTTTGAAAAGTCGCGTGTTGGGCTAAAAAGTCCACCCAAGAACTGTTCAATTCAATATATTGACCGCATGATGGGGAGACCCTGAGGAAGTCTGTCTGCAATCTAGCCACATGTATTGACACATGCTGTGATTTTCAGCCACATTGGGCTAGTTTTAAAACTAAAATCTGATCCAGGGATAATATATTGTGATTTTTTTTTTAGAATTTTGAACTTTTGATTTTACAAATTTGAAATAGTACTAATTTCAATGACAAATTGAAGTTAAAGTGTGAATATCTCAACACAACAACTTTCAAAAGTAAGACTTTGGGCTTCTTTCCACCCAGAAAATTATCCAATTTAATTGAATCTAAATAAAGCTGTGTAAGGGTAAACTTAAAATGTTAACATTTTAGCTATAATTTCGTTAATATCCCATGGATTTCACTCGTTCGACCAGCAAACAATATGAACATTATTCATGTATGAACATTAACACAATAAAATCAGCAAACACTGTAATAATTACGTTTCTAAAGTCCCCACTAGTACCATGCTAGTACAAAGCTCTTCCCACCACAGACAAAACCAGGATACCACAACTGGCGCGGCGAGGCCTTGAGCAGTGCTTGGCCAGCGATCCTAGTAGCCGGGCTAGAAAATACACAGGGTGCACCATGCCCTGGGGCAAAATTGGTTCTGGAAAAAAGGGATATTTCTATAAGGGCTTGTAGGTGTAATGTAGTCACACTCTGTGCCTACAATGTCAAGCAGCAAGAGTATCATATGCTGATGTAGAGTTTTGGTGATGATATTGCCTACCTTTCTGTTGATCTTATCGACGGCGCTCGTATCAACGGCACCCTCTTTGGTCGCCAATGTTGGATCCTGCGACAGAGCCCTTGAATTCTTCACCAAGAACGGGAACTGGTCTTTGTTGAGAAACGGTGTCTTCAAGATATCCAGGGAGTCCTCGCCATACATGAACTGCACTACGCTTTTATCGCTGTCCCGTACCTAAAATGGAGACGAGGAACAAAGTACTTAATATATATTAGTGAGTAACATTGACTCTTGCTGGGCCTTGAGCTCCCAACAAGATGAAAATTTACCAGTTTTGGAAAAAAATGACCCACATGTTTACCTAAGTAATTTTCCCTCATTTCGGACAGAATTAACCTAAAATTTTCAGAATAACGTAGCAAACCTAACGAAATTAGCTATCACCATCTCAAGGAGTTCAGTAAGTCTAAAGCTCAGTGGTATAACTAAGACCTTCAATTTTATGAGAATATAAAAATCCAGAAGAATTGGGAACCTAATAGTAAGATATTTTTAGTAAACCACGACACGATATCCATTTTCTTTCATGGCTCTCAATTCCAGGCTTAACAGCGTTGTTGGCAACTCTCAAATCTATCGTCATCAGATGTACATTCCACACAAAATCTCCTTGGTACATCAGTGTGAATTGAGCGCCATTTATAGACAAGGTCACCTTTTATGGGGGGATTTCAGTCTCTTGTTCAGGGGAACACAATGAAGGGTTTTACTCACCGTCAGGTCATAGTTCACCACTAGTCCCTCCAGATGTTTGATGATGCAGCGCTGGAGGTAACCACTACGACTAGTTTTCACCGCAGTATCCACAAGACCCTAACGCACAAAACAGTAAGAAAATGGACATGATAATGCATGGGATGAAGGTTATCTGCAGCTAGTCTTCATTGCAGTATTCACAAGACCCAATGATTCATAAAAGTTAGAATATGATATTTTCAACTAAATTGTTGAATGAATGAAAGAGTATCTCATTTAATACATTGGCTGCAACCTAAAATGTACTATTTCCGTATCAATTATAACCCCTTACTTCTCGTCCGGCCATGCAATGGAAGAAGTACTCCTGAGGGCGTATCCCAGTCAGAAATCGTCCGTCGACGTAACCACCAGCTCTTGGCGATACATCGTATGGTAGAAACGACGGCAGCGAGCGTCCGCTGACCATGAGGGGAGGGCGCCGTCCCTCAAGTTCAATCTGACCGAGTAGACACGATATCTGCATACAGTTCACCTGCAAATATAAATTAATATTATTATTACATAAACTCCTCAACAAATTATATACCAGTCCCAACTGAAACGGTTGGAGAACCCCAATCAGGATACCCGAACATACAGAGGGACGAGAGCACAACAAATGCAAAAACAGTATATAGATAAATTCATCCCAACTAAAAGAGGGGGAGGGGGAATAAACACATAACAATTAGGCTGAATGTCCAGTTAGAAATATGATTTAATTCATTTTTCACACAGAGTTATTCATCATTCTTGCAAAGTTTTCGATCTTCAAGTTCATTTAGAAAACAAAATGGCTATTTTCCATTATTGCAGTTTTCCCTGCGCCAACTCATCCAGTTGTTTGGAGCCCAATGATGCAGAGAACCGTCATATATATATATAAAAATTCAGAGGTATATATATATATATATATACAACCCTGACTCACCATGGATCCCTTCGCCCCCGAGAGCACCATCAGTTGTAGGTTGTTGTTAGGAAACGTTTTATGTAAACCGCTTGACATGCATTCGTTGCTTATCTTGTTGGTGTAGAAATCCGTCTTCAACTTCATCTGCTGGTCCACTTCCTGCATTTCATCGTCTTCATTTTTTCTGACGGAAAATTACAAAGTAGATTGTTACAATACTAATCTAACACAGGTGGTATGTGTATATGCCAATAAATGTGTATGTGCTGTTTTGAACGAAATTAGAAAAATCAATGCACACGCGCTGATGTTGTGGAAAATGGCACAACCCTGCAAAAGGGGGGGGGGGGTACTATTGTGATCATATCAACATTTGCGCACATTTTTTTGAGAAACAAAACATAAGCATGTATTGACCTAATTCATGCATGACACTATATCAAAATCAAAATTCACAATTTGAGCATAGTGTTGATCTATGTAATAATGAATAAAAACATGTTAACAAGTTTGCTAACGCCCGCAGTGAAAATTGATGAACCCGCGAAACCTGAACAATTAATAAAAACAAAGCACTCTGCATATTTTAGTTTCTAGCTTTCTGATTGGTTCGACACTACTAAGAGTGTATGAATATTCAATGTGGTATTTATAAAACCAGGTATATAAATAAAAAGACTTGACTTCAAGCTTCCAGAAAAATTATAACAATTATGCAAATGATATGACAATTAGCTAATGTATAATTAATGAGTTTTTATTTTTTTAATTACCACAATTATTTATCTTTGATAAGTATTGTGAAAATTCACATCTCCAGTAATTCATCAAAATGTTGTGACATTTTCGTAAATAAGCATTAAATTGCTATGGTAACTATGCACATGAATTTCCAAATCACTTAATGTTTTTGATGCAATTTCAGGAAATATTTCCTATAGAATGTGGCCAATTTTGCGATAAAATTAAACATTTTTGTTACGATAAGTTCATTTGCAAGAAAATATCAAGACGCTCATCAAAAATATTGAGTATGAGTTAACCTTAGAGTTGGGCTTCTATGGTCTTCTTTAAATCTTTCCTGCATGTTATGTAAGTCACACATCAAATAAGCATGAGTCATAGAGCATTTCATACTAACCTCCCCTAAACCAGAATTTACCATTGCAAGTGTACCTTTTATACCTTCATATCTTTCCTACGTGGCATCCAAGTTGGTCTGGGCTATCACATCTAATTAGCTCGAGTCCTGTACGCCCTCATGGCCTAACCCAAATCCACTAGTAGGAGTTAACCTTACCTATGTGCTTCTTCATATCTTTCCTGCATGGCATCCAAGATGGTCTGGGCTATCACATCTAATTAGCTCGAGTCCTGTACGCCCTCATGGCCTAACCCAAATACACTAGTAGGAGTTAACCTTACCTATGTGCTTCTTCATATCTTTCCTGCATGGCATCCAAGATGGTCTGGGCTATCACATCTAATTAGCCTGAGTCATGTATGCCCTCATGACCTAACCCAAATACACTAGTAGGAGTTAACCTTACCTATGAGCTTCTTCATATCTTTCCTGCATGGCATCCAAGATGGTCTGGGCTATCACATCTAATTAGCCTGGGTCATGTATGCCCTCATGACCTAACCCAAATCCACTCGTAGGAGTTAACCTTACCTATGAGCTTCTTCATATCTTTCCTGCATGGCATCTAAGTCAGTCTGATCCTCAACACCAAGGGCGCCAGCCATGACATCGGGACCACATTTGGCTGCACGTCGCATTAATTTTCGACGCTTGGAATCCGCCTACAGGAAGAAGAAAAAAGGTTACAGGTGAGTTAGGGAGTGTCTATAAATAGCCTGAGTCCTGTAAGCCCTCATGGCCAAACCTGAATCCACTCCACTAGTATTAGCGAACCTTACCTTGGAATCTGCCTACAGAGAGAAGTAAAGAGGTTACAGGTCTATAGTTAGAAAGACAATATATCCTCAAATAGGTCTTACACACAGAATAAAGCATAAGGCAGCTATCAATTGTACAACGTAAATCAACTGCAAAACAATTGCTGCCTTGTGCTTTATTCTGTATGTGAGACCTATATGAGACTGTTACAAATTTTGTTTCCTGCAGTGCTCCTGTACGTCCCAGGGCTGAGGGGGTGTGGGGGGGGGGGGGGCTTCCATATAATTGGGTTACATGTAAATGACAGTTCATACTAGATATTATTTACTATGTGTGGCCGCGCGTTAATGCAATGGAGTGTGTTTTACTTCCCAACATGAATTAATGCCGGTACCCATTTAAACACCTGGGCGAAGAGAGTCAGGTGCGGTAAAGTGCCAAGCCCAAGGCTGTAATTGTGGCAGGCCGCAATGTAGCGAGATAATAACGCTGACATTCTCCAAGTTGCTGGCTGTTGTTGCATACAGTTGACCTTAGCGTGACCTGCAATGAATTGCAGCAGTAGAAGAAAGGTGCACCACATTGTACAGTAAATAACTTCTAGTAAGAACGGGCCTTAAGTTTGTCTCAGAAGACTGAACGCATAGCTTTAAAAATGTGCAAGTTAACTTAGTGCTTCTTCAAATTTGCCGCATACAAATAAAAGTTCAACAAAATGTGCTTTGTTTCTACTATGGTAGATAGTATAGATTTCACAGAGCCTGTCTCATGTTTAAAAAGATCTTGGACAAAAACCAATTATCAAACAGAGAACATTTCATACAAATCTTGGGGAAACCGCTATGAACCTCGGTCAGAGGAGGGTGCAGTTTATTATTGAATCCACACACTTTGCAATAATACTGCTGTAAACACTATAGAAAGGTTTTGATCTCACAACTTGTCAAAATGTATCATTAAGTATGATTTTAGCCCAAAAAGCTCATTTACAGAACCAAAATCATGTTTAAGGTTAAGAAAATGTCACACCAATCGATAAAGCTAACATGAAAATTCCCTTAAATGTTCAATTATGTAAATTTATCACATTTTCATGAGCTTTTACATAATTTTCAAAGTTTTGGTCCCAGATTTGTCTTGTATTTTGGCCACCCTGTAGGATGATGACACACTTCCTCTCTTGACTCGATTGATCCCCTTACAGCCCTAGTATATTGCATGATAATATTTTGGCTGTGATTTCGACTTTCTGTAAACATAGGGGTACTTTTGATCTTATCATGTTCCATTGAAAATTATGGATAAGAAATAATTTGGGCTCCTTATCTCCTTAAATTGGACACATTTTCACAAATCTTATTTGCAGAATCAGAAATCATGTTTAAAGTAAGAAAATCTTACCCCAATCATTAAATTTAACATGAAAATTCCCCGAGAATGTTAAAATAAATGAATTTATCAAATTTTCATGAGCTACCCTGTAGGATGACACATTTCCTCTCCGGATGCCAACCTTCTTTCTTGACTTGTTTGATCCCTACCATATTGCATGATACTATTTTGACTGTGAATCCGACTTTCTGTACAAATTGGGCTACTTTTGATTGTATCATGTCCCATTGAAAATAATGGATAAGAAAATATTTGGGCTCCTTATCACTATGAATTGCGCAAATTTTCAAAATGGATTGGGCTAAGTTGGGTAAATTATTTGCAAACACTGTCATGTATCAGTTCAATAGTGAGACTAGGTGTAGCAATGGCTAGCGCTCTTGCTGAAAAAATCCAGCACAACTTTTTACAGTGTGGGATGTGCCTTGAATCTTTTCAAAACCCGCGTGCATTACCCTGTCTTCATTCATTCTGTGAGGTGTGTTTAGAAAGGTGGTACAAGACCAACAAGAAGAAGAATCCGAGCGTACTAATCTGTCCCAATTGTGCAAATCCAGCTGAGATACCGTCTGATGGAATCAAGGGATTTCCAGCTCATTTTCTAGTGAATAGTTTACAGGAAACAGTCAACATGGAAAAGGTAAGGCAATACTGTTACAAAATGATATACAGGCTATATGAAGTGATATGATTAGAGATTGTGTGGTGTTTTTTTAAGAGAAACAAATTTATTTTTTCTTGACTTGTGGTCTCTACTTTGACATGAACTCAATCGCAATGCTGTTTATTTCAGACATGAAAACTAGGTTATAAAAACATGCGGAAATACGAAACGTAGCGATGAAATATGTAAGCATAAGCTTTTCACTGGCCCGGGGCGATCATGCAATAGTCACTCGTTTCTCAAAGTGAAATCTGAAGTGTTGCCAGCGATTTTGCCGCACAAGCGTAGCAAAATTCTTAAATGGCAATCGCTGTTGCGTTCTTGCCACATTGCGAAGTACTACAGTGCAACAAAGCATAAATTTACAAATATTGAATTATAAATATAGTGCCTCCTGATTGTTGTACAACAATGAACATTTCAATCTTAAGTATGTGTATCATATATAATTAAAACAGCTTTGTTTTAAAGTACTATTTCGTGTCCTTGTGTGATTATCAGCATTGTTACATTTCTTATTAAACCTGATTTCGGATTGGCCAATACTTGATTATCCATACACGCTAATCCAACCAGCTACTTTCTACTTCCTTTCATGGCCTTGACTATTTAAACATTTCTTTTTTATTTAGACTCAGTGCACGCCTTTAACACGATACCTGTTTGTACACCCATGCATGTCAGCACACGGTCACCTCAAGTAACATACACCATTATGACTGCACACTGGCGAATTGCATTTCAAATTTCTTTTAGCGCGAATTTCAAACCACTGGTCCCATTATGACTGCACACTGGCGAATTGCATTTCAAATTTCTTTTAGCGCGAATTTCAAACCACTGGTCCCTTAGCATGGGCATGTCCTTGAATATTCCTTCCATTGTTTGCGTGCATGGCTACACAAGTATTAATAGACTTTTGCCAAGTCTGTATACAGTTGTATGAAATAGTGGTTACATGTGTTTTTTCTCTTTTTAAATATACTAAATGTTTGGAGGACGATATTTTAAATACTAAAGGGATATTGAATTATCTGCTCAGACCATTTTTTAAGCACATCTTTACCTCTAATTAAATACCATGCAAGTCTGGTTTGGATACACAGTATTACTTAATAATTTCAACGAGTTTGGTAATTAATTAAGCTTAATTAAGACATATTTGGGGGTTTTTTTGTTAAAAGTAAAGATAAATGTGAACTTTTTCTCAGACAGTATTGTTGGCAATGATGGGAACTTCATTTCCTGTAACTTTGGTGTTAATAGTATTTATAGATTTTGCTGGAAATTCCAAAATGCAAAATGTGAATGTATTTCTTTATAATATCCTAATCATATGCAAATAAGGTCAAACCATTTTTTTTCTTCCTATGACATTAAATCACCAAGCTGTATTCTATAATATGATATTGTCTCCTTGTCTTACATATGTTACTTTTTGAATTAGAGCGTAATTTCAATAACATGCACTTTTGGAAATTTATGCTCTGTTGCACTGTAGTATCAGGAATCCCTCACTGAAGAAAGCGCCCAACACGTTACGTTAGCAAGCACACTGGCAACGACGGTTGTGCAAACGGCAGGTATCCTGCGACGATCGTGATTGTTGTGCAAAAGGGCGACATCCTTCAATTTGTTTATCGTCAACTTTTTTCCAGATATTTTGCGCGATTTTTTTAAAGGTTTTTATTTCAGTGTTTTTTTCTTCGCGTTATGGGATAAAAAAAACGGATTTTTTCCCCAGCGAGAATAAAAAAGCGGAAATCTGCGTAAACGTAGGAAATTTTCATGTCTGTTATTTCCCCTTTGATAGAAATACTCAGTGTTAGTTGGGTAGACTATCTACCAAATCTCACATAATACTTGACTTTTCAAAGTAAGTTTACGACAAGTTTAATCAATTAAAGAGGAGTGGAGAATTTTGTATTGGAAACGAGTGTCATTCTAAAATCCTAATAATAGTCTGCTTGACGTCATGTTTATATTTTAGCTTTGTTATATTGTTATTGCAGGCAATAGAAGATTACTATGACAAACTCTGCACCAAGTGTAACTCAGTGGAAAAGAAAGCCAACGTCTACTGCCAGGATTGCAAACACTTTTTGTGTGAATCTTGCCTTGACGCACATAAAGCGTGGAAAGGTGTGAAACACAAAAGAGTATTAAAGGTAGAAGATCTGACGTCTGGAAAAGTCACCTTATCTGACTTGGATCAACAGGACCAGACATGCGCAGAGCATGACGGTGAGCAGAAGAGGTTCTACTGTGAGACGTGTGATAAACCTGTCTGTAGAGACTGTATTGTATTAAAGCAATGCTGTCGTGATCATGATACAGTTCCCATAAAGCAGGCTTCAGATAAGCATGCCAGCTGTCTGAGGGAGTCTGTGCAGACTTGTAGGGAAAAGAAGGAAGAGTGCCACGATGCCTTTGATGAGATGAAACTGATTAAGAAGGATCTTTCTAAAGCTGTAACCAAGGCCAAAGATGCCCTTGCTATTAAGAAGGCAGCATATCATCAGGAAATAGACAACATATTCAGTGTCCATGAGAATGAAATCCAAGCCATACATAAAGAAAGGACAGCTAAGCTAACTGAGGATGCAGATAACCTGAAGACAGTAATAAATCAAATAGACAGTACACTAGAGTTAGGGGTAAACTTAATAGAGTCACGGTCTCCTTATGATATTGTAACAAACTATAGATCAATATTGAGTAGGATACAAAAGGTGAATGATATCGAGGTTAATGCGGTAAAAACATTGGCATATATTCCAACACCGGTAGTAGAGTGTGTATTGGGTAAACAGTGGGAGCAAACAATGCAGTTTAAAGTTATAATGTATGGTCTTGTGGGACTTGATTATGATGCCACTTCAAATGGAGATATTGCATTGTATGACATTAACAGTGATACGGTACATGTGTATTCCAAGTCTGGTGACTTCAAGCATACATTCACCATCACTGGTGGTATTGGTGGAGATGTTGCTATCACACCAAGTAATGTGTATGTCATTCCTAAAAACAGCAATTGCTGTCAACTATACAACAGTCAGTACAAACTTATTTCAGAATTCCAAACCTTTAATGCAAACAATAAGCCATCTGTAGCTGTAGCAGTAACTGTAGACAAAGATGGTTGTATAATACTAGGTATGAAGGATAATGCAATATCCATTCACAATACTGATGGGTCTGTGAAATCCAGATTTGCAATACCCTGCCAGCCAAGGAGTGTTGCTGTAACATCCAAACAAGAAATTGTATTAGCCAACGGTAATGGCCCCCTTCAATTATTAGATTATTTTGGCAAATCTATCTTGACCTTTGACCCCCCATCTGAAATCAACACCTGGAAGCCAAGTTATGTGTGTTGTAGTAAGAGAGATGAGGTGTTTGTTGCAAATGGAGGTAGCCCACAAGGTATTTACAAGTTTACTGCAGGTGGAGTGTACATGGGATGTATCACTTCACAAGTCCGTGTCCCATGTTGTATCACACTATCCCATGATGGTACGGAACTTTTTGTCACTAACAGTGATTTTGATGTCAATAACTATATTCAATATCAATATAGTCACGAGGTGACGATATTTCAACGACCATAAGGTTTATATTGCAAACTCGATATATGTTGTTTAATTTAAGAAAGCTATAATAAATCTTAGGGGCCAAGGAGAAAAAACAACAATGAATATTTATACTAATTTGTGAACAGCAAATTATTTCTTGCTTTGATATTTTTTCAACTTTGCAAACTTTTTCCAATTTTGGTTTAGAACTAACTTTTTATTATGAGTTTATGACTTGTCATAAATGTAAAAGAAAAATTAAAAACCAAAAAACACATATCGTCAGCCTGCTTCGATAATTGCCTAACTCATTTTTTCTAGTTCTTAGAAAACAACAAAAGTATGAAAAGTGAGTTAGGCAATTATCGAAGCAGGCTGACGATATGTTGAATAGCAACATGAATAGTGCAGGTAATTCCAACAGGAGCAGAACCTGTTGGATAGAATTAGGTTGGGGATATACCTTTAAGTGAAATGTGGCTTGTTATATGCCTAATACGAGTTAATATGACCCATTTTAAACAATTTTCATCATTAGTACAATCTGCCCAACTCACAATGCTGACTTAGGCAGAATTGCAATTGTGCATTTATCAACACTTTTGATTGGTCAATGACTTAGGTATTTTAACAGCATGTGCATAATGCAGGCATGATTATGAAAAAACCTGAATAGCCTGAAAAGATGTGTGAAATCAGCTTATAAAGGCCAAAAACGGGCTGAAAATAAAAGAAAGTGCGAAAATTTGGAAAACAAAATAGCCTGAATTCAGGCAAAAGCCTGAACATAATCATGCCTGATAATGTAATGAAGTCATGATTTATGCAAAAAACTCAATTTCGCTGAAAAGTGAGTTAGGCAATTATCGAAGCAGGCTGATGATATGCTCTTGCCACAAAAGAGGCCTGGTTTTTTTTCTGCCCCACCATGTATAGGGGAGGATGGGGCAACTGGTCTGGTTAAGCATATTTCATGATATAAAAGATTAAAGCTTGTGTAAATATTTATGGAATTGCTATGAAAATATCACCCATGTAACTGTTTACATATAACATATAATCAATGTTAAAAAAAGATCTAAAGAAAAGGCCAATTACCACTAACTGAAAACTTTACTTGGCACTGACCAGTTACCCCATCATTGGGGCAACTGGTCCTATATGTTCCAACGGTTAGAATACACAGAAATTAGTGAATGACAACACGGAAACTAGGCAGTATTTTCTTTACAAACACATTTCCATATTATTTAACATGTAAAAAGGATACATGTCTCATGAAACCCATGTTTTATACAGTTTTCGTGGTTAACGTGTAAATAGCAGTATACTAATGGTGTACAAAGCAAGCGAAATTTTTGACTGCACATTTATTAGATAAAACGGTATGAACCTAGTTAAATGGTTACATGGTTGTGATATTCAGATGCCCCATACATTTGTCTATATTACCGCTTTCTTTAATGATTTTATTTACTTCATATAATCATCAATTAGTACTTATAATACAGTCGAAACGCCACTTAGCCGAATAACGATTAAAAGGTCAATTATTACCGAAACGAACTTCGCAATTGTGAACCGCACACTTTCGGTACTAAAACCGAGTTAAACTCCCGCGGAATCTGAACTATCATTCTCAAGAGTGATCTTGAGGTCAATTTTAAGTCTTTTTTGGAGATTAATGTCTTGAAATATTCCTATAATAGAATCTGTCTTACTAACTTATTAAAACCAGTCTCTGACATTTACAAACAAACTATTTCACATGGGAAGTTTGCAATTTTGTCGATATCGAAAGTGAAATGTTGCAAAAGTAGCGTTACATTGATCTGACAAACAGCTGTCTTAAACAGCAAAATTACAAAATTGTCACATATTCAGATAAATGAGGGTTTCAGTCATTATTATTTCCTAAATCGATTTTACGACGTGACCATTTAAGTATATAAAAAGAGATCGTAAGAGAGAGTAAAATTTGGAACCATTGGCATTTTGTCTATTGCCCATTCATGCGATCGCATTTTATTTTGATGTTTGTGCGGATTGCAGGCCATGTGCATAGAAGGAACATCTTTCGAGTGAAATCTTTTTCAACTTATGAGCTAAATGGGGGAATACCCATCCTTTTGATCTAACAGAATAAATGATGTTTTTGCATCATGTGGCTCTAGAAACCGAATTGATTGAAGTGTTTAAATCTCACTGATATAATTAGTTTTCCTTGATAGCTCAGATGGTAAAGTGTTCGCTTGGAGAGCGGGAGATCCGGGGTTCGAAATCAATCCTTCTGCTCTGCACAATGTTATACAAAAAAATTTCTCGGCAAAATCAATTTTTTGTGTGATTTATTTATGAATGTTTGGTTCATTTCTTTTTCATAAGTTAACAGATCCCCACCATTCTAGTATAAATAATCCCAAAGCAACAAACAAACCTCGGCATAGTGCTCGGGATCAGAGACTTTAAAGTTTTATTGTAGGCCTATTTCCTAGTATTAAAGTCGCGACGTAATATACACACAATCAAAAATCGTCTTAAACAGTATTACTATTTCAAACACAAAGGATATCAAACATCTCATTATAATGCGCCACTGTATAGATAGAATTTTTACGACGTTGTAAATAAGGGATTTACGGACGTTTTCATCTAAAATTGGCTACCATTTCTTCCAGTTCATGTCAGTTTTTATGCCGATGCAGTAGCATGAAATCTCACATTTCGGGACGTTGGTGACTAAATATATTGATTCGATAAAACAGTACGAGGTAAAATAGATGTGGGCTTCATTTTAGGTTAGTGGGTAAACGATCAGCGGTCTCCTTTTGTATATATTTCATCCTAAATAAGTGTTAGTTATTTATAAATAGGTAATCGAATAAATTTGAATTTTTCGTGTTTACGTTAGGACGCCCTCGTACCTAATAATTTGGGGTCAAATCGAAGTGGCGTTTCGACTGAATAAACCATCTTGATATTTAGCCAGCTTTTCATGTTACAGGGGAAGTTAGTCAATATGACAATGACGACCCAACGGTGAATATATACAAAAAGCAGTGGATAAAATACATAAATCATGATATTTTGTCATTGCAAATACCTTTACAGACACCATTCAAAATATAATAAAGATGTAATTCATAATACCGAGGTTTTAAACCATTCTAAAACAATTCCATGTCATATTGTAATCCTTCAATAGCAGAAATAGTGGTATTAGACCCAAAATGCCCCAAAATGTCTAAGAACTAGAAATAATGTGAATTATTTCATATTCTATTCACATTTCAATACCGAGTCATGTTTTATTGAAACTAACAACTAATTTTTAAAATGAATTTTAAAATTTTGATTAAGTTTTTACAGGCGAACAAGTTGCCCCATACCCCTTCAGACCACTTGCCCCAACAAATGACTCAGCACCTTGTCGAGATGAAACATTATTCAAACAAGCCTGTGACATAATACATTTTAGGCCAAAATGTTTTAAAACATACCACCATTTGTCATAATAATCAATAACTCCAATACTTTTCAGAAAAAAGGCAAAACTGCATTTTTGTTTTTAGCCATTACACAGATTTCTGTAGCCAGTGAGTATCTTTGAATTCGCAAATATTACGGCGTTCGGGTCCTACAAGTAGACGAGTGTCTTTAGATAAAATAAGAAATGGTGTACTTTGTTATTTGCAAATTCATAAACTGATAACTCTACCAAATGAATACCCTTGATAATGATTGAAGTTGAAGCATTCTTTAAATGATAATATTGATCGCAAATCCCAACCACCAATGTCCCAAGTTAGCAATATGCGCCATTTTACGGTCATTTCAACCACAACCTATGATTTTAATCATATTTCATCAAATGCAATATGCACCTAGCATCTTAAGATGACTGTACTGCATGTATATATTTGCTGTTGCATATCTGTCAATCAGAGTTGTAGCTAGACCAGATTGAGTGCCGGACAATTTTACTGACGGCGAACGGAGTACATGTAGCGAACGAAGTGCAGTGGATCATGGAATGGGGTCTAGAGGCCTTCTTAATGTTTTTTAAGGGTTATAAAGGTACTTTGAGGGTTCCTGCAACATAATTTCTTGTTTAATGAGGCAGTTTAATGATTTTTTCCACAAATTGTAAAAAGAAGAAAAAAAAAGAATTTTAGTGCCGGATTTTTTACCCTTTTTTTAAGAGTGCCGGACGCTGGGCACCACTTCCGGACTACCCCGTCCGGCGTAGCTACAACCCTGCTGTCAATCATATAAAGTACATTAAACATGATCTAAACCCATCTTCATATATCGCCAATACTATCTGTGAATTTTCAATCAGTCACTCAAGGAGGTGGCTTCAAAGATCTGGAGAATATCACATGTGTAAATACCCTAAAGTTCCATATGTTTTGGATTGTACAAGGTAAGGATATATGTCAAGTTTCAACAAATGCCGTACTGTTCAAAAGAAAGCAGTATGCCCATACAATTACAAAATCCTTCATTTCGGACCACTTGCCCCATAAGACCAGTTGCCCCATATTCCCCTATATCTTTGCTACAGTTCACTTACATTTGGTGTGACTATGATGTCCTCCACGCCAAGCGTAAACCCTGCAATTTGCTGTAGGAATGAGGTGAATAGTCGCCCCAGACTGCTGAGAAGTTGCACTGCAACCTGGCCGCCGTACAACTACAATGATTATCAAATACAAAACATGATTACAATAATATTTGTAGATGAATACCTAAATGTGCAGTAAATGCATCTTTCTGAGAATTATTTACATTATTGGCATTAGGCGACAAAAATAAAAAACCTGTTTTACACTGAGACTAGAATACCATAAGAGATAAGAAGTAAAGGGTTCATACAAAAGAAAGTATACCACTTTGTTTATGTCATTTTGAGTCAAATTCTTTTTTTTGTTGACCAAAAAGGCTAGATAGGCATTTAGATGAATCTTTTAGGCATAATTTGATGCCAAGTTCGCCCCCTAACAACAACATTTCCTATTTTCAAAAGTCTCATTTCCAATACACAGCACGAGAAGAAAGGACCAATTGGGGCCTCTGTGTGTGTGTATAGCCATTGACGGGGCTATCGATCGCACAGTGCAATGCATTGGGTCGTACAACATTGGTCCTTTTTTCTCGTGCTGTGTATTGGAAATGAGACTTTTGAAAATAGGAAATTTTTCTTTAGATGGAGCTAATCATGGTTTATCTTTGTTGTTAGGGGGGAAATTTGGTATTAAATTATGCCTAAAAGATTCATCTAAATGCCTATCTAGTCTGTTTGGTCAAACAAAATTGAATATAACTCAAAATGACATAAACAAAGTGGTATACTTTCTTTTGTTGAACCCTTTACTATTCATTCCTGTTATGTGCAGCGATCCAGGTCTAACCCGGACTTTACAGTATTGTTATAGTTGATGGCCAATCGATTATCATCATTCAGTTTAATTTGTAGCACAACCTCATTATGTGAGTTACAGCGCTATTTCAAATTTAGTGTTATCCACACGTGCGTTCGATCTTCTAAACAACCTGAACACACTGTAGTATGAAAAGGTTACCGACATACAGACTTGATAGATTTCTAAAATTATTACGCATTTATATTGCTAGAATTATGGGATTTCAGAATAAGTATGCCAATTAAAACCTAGTAGTGCCATACTTCAACACATAAACAATGTATTATGATTCAAAGTTCATGGTTTGTGTTTAGATTTAATATGAATTGAAAAACAAATATTCCGACCAGGGCATGAATTAATCGATTGCCTTCGATGCCCCACCTAGTTGCCTTGGTGCCCTCAATTTCTGGCTGTTTTTACTCCATTCAAAAGTACATAATGGCCTTGGAAAAAGTTTGTGCCCCTTTCAAATTGCCTTAAATTGCCTGCCCTTTTAATTTTTCCTGATTCAGACCTAGTTGCGCTGATAAACTATATGTGCATGCATACAAATATCTGTGTTTTAATTCACATTAATTCTAAATTGTAAACACAAACCATGAAATTTGAATATCCCCATACATTGTTTATGCATGGAAGTATGGCACTAGTAGGTTTTAATTAGCATACTTGTTCTGAAATGCCATAATTCTAGCAATTTAAATGCCACGATAGGGCTACTTTTGGATTCAAGATGTCTGAAGACTGAAACGATATAACATGCATAACATTGTAACCAGTCACGTCAAAAAAAAGGACATATTGTCGGCAAACACAGTTTTGAGATATACAGGCCGAAATATATGGCAAAATTTAAAGAAAATAATAGAGAAAAAAAATTCAAAAAATTACATCATTGTGTATATCAAGAGATAGGCAAGTCCTTGTCATCAACAACTGTATATCCATTTGTACACAATGCTGAGAATTCTCTGTATTTGTAATTTTGTGGTTCCAGAGGATTTCTATGATAGAAATGATGAGGGTGCTCGCTGAATTTTAAAGTTTATTAAACCTGGGTTCCTGTCTTATTTCGAGGCCTAGATATTAGAATTGTTGGCACTATTCTGTTTGGCAGATATATGCGGTAGCACAAATATATATATTTTTTGAAATATTTGAAGAGTCTGGGGGGGGGGGAAATAGTTAGCTACTTCCACTTAAATCTGGTTTCCCCAGAAAATTAAAAAAAAACACCTTTAAACGGTAACATCTCTGGAACCTTTACTTTATAAAGCTTAAAGTACAAAATGTTTAAACTTTCTATTTAAAAAAATTAACATTGAAGATAAAGGAAATGAAATCTTACCTCGTAACAGCAATGTACTAATCCATATGGCGTGTTGCCATAGTTGGCCTTATCCAGTACACCACACAGTAACTCTCCCCTCTGCACAATCACTTCTGCCTCGGTCATGTCATTACCTTTCAACGGTGTTCCCCCTGTGCTATACCCCTCTGATCCGCGGTGGATCCACGACTGAAATGAAATTAGATGAGCTGTTAATTTGGCTTGATTTTGACCACATTCTATATCCAAATGAATTTTGGCAACAAGTCTTTTTGGTTATTTGGCCTACTTTTTTTTGTATTATTATTATTAGCATATCATGTTGTTCACATAGTTATTGATCTTCCATTAAAAATAGCAGCAATTTCAGAATTATTAGCATAATATTATGTTGTGAGATAGGCTTTTACGACGGGTATTCATAATATAAGGTAAAAGTTGAACGGGTTCGACCATCGGACAAGTTTAGCTTGTAAAGCTCTTTTCAGATCCACCATCTCTGTTCAGTGGAAAAGCGGCAATTCATCTGAACGGCTCTTTTCAGAGCCACCAATCCTTTCACAATTAGGAAAGTACTCTCAAATCATCGGGCAAAGGGCAGCCCAAATGATGATAACAAGAGAAGTGGCAATCTCTATGTTATGTTTAATATTATAATAATTTGGTCCTGGAGAAGTCAGAGCTAATCCTGACGAAACCTTGACAGATTAAAACTTGTCCGACGGCGAACCCGTTTAACTTTCAACTTATATAATACATGTTGCTCACCTTGTTATTAATCTTAGATTTGCCCGTAAAGTTGAGCGGCACCGATTCCACCGGGATCACGTTTAGCAGTACCGTGGATAGCACCTGTTTTCCCGACCACCTCCTCACTGGTTTGTGGATGCACGGAGGTAACAGCGCCACCGGACCCGCTTTGTCGTTTAGAGCGCAGAAAACTAGTTGTTGGTATTCACTCCTGATCAACAACAAAAGGAAGTAAAGTGCCGCACATAAAAGACACAGTTAGAAGATTTGAAACAGATCTTCAACACTCATGATCACATTTATATCCAAGATTTTGTAAGTTAACTATAGCTCAGTAAAACAACCAGTCAAAAACTAGATTCCACTTGTAAAGGAAAAAGGGACTAAGGCAAGTCTGAAAATTAATGATAACAAATGCGACTGTTGAAGATCTGTTTTAAATCAACTCTTCTTTGTCTTAAAATTACAGTGGCTGTAATTTTAAACCTTCCAAACTCGGAGATTTTAAAATAAAACAATTGACAATATATCAAATTTAATTTAATAAACTGTTGCCCCGAACCCTTGCTGTTACGTTTTTTATGGAAAATCATTTTAAATTCAATAAACTGTTGCCCTGAAGAGAAAAACACCAAAAAACCCCTCTTCTTTGTTTATTACCAACATGAGTAAGAGGTAGGGATGATTTTTTTGTTTGAATTTTTGTTATCCCTAAATGCATGTTTGCGTATCCCTTTGCCAATGATGTATAACCTTATAGACGATGTTAAGTCACAGCAACCAAGCAAACAAAAGCCGGGATGCACGCAAATTGCCTGCCAAAAAAAAGCTTACCTGTCGGTATGCACACATATTATTATACCATACACTAAACCAATAGTCGGGCGCGTGTGGTCCAGCGGATTCACCCTCGCTCCACAATGCAAAGATTGTGGGTTCGAGCCCCGTTGGTGCCAACGTGTTGTGTCCTTGGGCAAGGCACTTTACCGCACTTGCCACGCTTCACCCAGGTGTATAATTGGGTACCGGCATTAATTCATGTTGGGAAGTAAAACAGACTCGCTGTGCGGGAGGAGTGGCGAACCCCCCACAGCCAAATATTACATGGGGAGTCTGGCCCAAACGCTAATGAAAGAGAGATGGGCACTCCGCGCGCGAGCTTTGCTCGGCACGAGTCTTTACTTTACTTTTTTACACTAAACCAAACAAGTCATCTGTAACAACAGCCGTCAATACAACATTCACCCGCAACTTCTTATGCACCCGGGACTCAGATTTTTTGGGTGGTACTCAAATTTCCATAAGACAAACAAATATGTTCAAAATTTCAGGATGTTGAAATATTAGGCTCAAAAACCAATTTCATTTCCTGTAAGAGATCTAAAACCAAAATGGAAAATATGAATTTTATTGTTGATTTCTTGGATTAATGTTGAAGATCTGTTTTAAATGATCTCTTTTCGATCTTGAAATCTGTCTTACCTGTTAAAAAAGCGCCCTCTAACAGTCATTCTGACACCAGCAACCATGTGATCTTGAATGAGACCGCCCAATGGTGTGCCGTCCTTTGGCACTAGATACTGTTCACTTGTGTTGGCTGATGAGCAAAATAATTTGTGTAATTAGTTAATACAAACAAGTATATTTGCTTGTTTGTCCTTGTTCCATTTATGTCAATATTGTGTTTATTGGAACTGCTGTAATTGCTGTTATTTGATGTTGATGTCATTGTTGTTGTTAATGTTGTTGATGTATATGTATCTCATCAATATTCATAGACCATTTATGTATTTATCTTTCGTGTAAACGTGTTAGATTCATTATGTCGTCTGCCATCTTGACTCCTAAAAACAGTCCGTCGTTATCTCTGACCGTCGCCCGGAGATGATTTTAAAAGCAATAGAGGGCTCTATACCAATGATACAGGGGTTTATCATAATACTTATATATTATCATAGCATCTGCTCTCCCTATCTCATCAATATTCATGAGTGTAAATTAATCTCATCAATATTCATGAATCTGCTATCTACCTATTATCATAGCCTCCGCCCTCCCTATCCCATACTGCGGATAGAGTACCTTTATCTCATCAATATTCATAAATGTAAATTCATCTCATCAATATTCATGAATGTAAATTCATCTCATTATGCGGATACAGTACCTTTATCTTATCAATATTCATGAGTGTAAATGCATCTCATCAATATTCATGAGTGTAAATTGATTTTATCAATATTCATGACTCCGCTACCTACCTATTATCATAGCCTCCGCCCTCCCTATCTCATTCTGTGGAAAATGTACATTCATCTCATCTCCATCAAAGTCAGCGTTGTAAGTCTTGCAGGCAGAGTAGTGCAGTCGCAAGGTTTTCTCCCCGGGAAGGATTCGAACCTGAAAGGAAACAACAAAGAGGTTGCTTTTGTGTCTAGAATTCAAAAAATGTCCGGACCTTATTTACCCTGATACTGGCTTTGTGCAAAATAAAAGCCAGCGGGTAAAAATAAAGATAACATTTGTATCACATTACTATTTAATTTCATGGTGCTATAAATGTCAATGAAGTTAATTAAACCAAGAAGTGTAAAAATCAAGAAAAAAAGTTGTACTTTTAGAATTGACTATGATACTTCCAAACTTTTGCTCAATGATACTGAACTGTGTAAAATAAAATCCAAAAGTGTAAATATTCAGTTAAAATGTATCATCCATACCTTATGCGCCATGATACTGGGCTTATGCAGAGTCGGCTGACGATTTAGCAGCACCATGTCGCCATTCTTCAGATGCCTGTGTACCTAATGGATGGATACAAAAAAAGAACACATCATTTAAAGGTAGGTGTTCCGATTGCTGGCCCAATTTTCAACTTGGATGTTTTCTATTCTAAAATGAAGGATCATCCTTAACCCTAACCTAAAGTAGCACTACGATTCACTACGGCAAAAAACAATGTCCACGCGCATGCTACAGCAGTAGATTCGATGACGTTATCAACCAAGCTGATATGTGTGTACGAAAGCGCTGCCCGGGCTATCGTTGGCAGGTTGGGTGAGTGGTTAGGGCAGCGGTACGACGATCAATGGGTCAGAGGGTCTGGGGGTCGAATCCTGGGGGTTTCATGGCGATTATTTGAGTAACAAATTCATACTTTGTCCCCCTCCCCCGGTTTCCACACAAAAACATAGCCTGGCTGGTTAGGATTAAAATAGTTCAAAGTTTGAGTTGCATAACTCCAAAGGTTCTTATTTTAGAAGCATAAGGTGAAATGAAATTTGCTCATTAGGTAGTACACAAACTGGCCGGATGACTAGCCATAATTTGCAGTAATTCACTGCATTTTGGCCAATAAGTTGTTATTAACAACAATAATTAAATCAATAATTTTACAGAAATAAGGAGAAAAGGTCAATTGGTCGGTCTGACTTTTTTTGTGCTCGTAGAGTAGGGTAGGGTTTTTTGTCTCCTAAATGTGGTATACAACCCCTGAAGTTTGTGTATTATTCTATGAGATAATTTAAAGGCATATTATGTGATCTCTTTTAGGTGGCGCCCTCTATTCATGATTTTTTAAGAAAGTAGATTTTCTTGCAGCTTTACATTTCTGATAATAAATAATAAATATATTCTGGGTTACAGAGCCATGATTCCTAATTACTTCAAAATCATGGTAATCAAGTAAAATTGCTACTATCCTTTAAGAACTGCAACAGCAATCTAACTAAGATTTAGGGAAAAGACTGTATTTACAGGGTGTCCCAAAAGTCATGCACGACTTTGAAGCTTTGTATTTCACAAAATATAAGTCGTATTGAAAATATGAATATATATTTAGAAAGAGGAGATGTGGGAAATAATTTTGATACCAAACATTGGAGTAACATCTGTTTGTAATGCCACCCTAGAAGTGAAATATGTATTACTGCAAAAATGTAATTTAAGTTCATAAATCCATACCTATTGAGATTAACAAAAATACGGGTAGAGTTGGTTACACGGAAAGTGATCCGTCAATTGTAATATTTAAAATTTTACATTACAGTGATATCATCATAATAACAAACTATATCACACATAATTTTCGTTTCTATAGTGAAATCTAATTTAAATGTTTCCCATGTATACAGAGACGTGTGCTAATGCAAAAACACAGACCTAAACAATTGAATAACGTAACAGAAAAGTGAACACACACATCACACAGCTGTCAAACATGTTAAAATTTAAACTTAGCGGATTATTTTAATGCTGCTTGAAGGCCTCATCGAAGGTTGTTTTACCCATTTAGAATATGTTCCTGTGTTCAAAAATGTATCCACCAACTTCAGAATGGATATCCTTCCTGGTGCGCGTTTCACTTTGAAATGTTTTTCTGAACTTTTGTTGAGTAAGTTGAACTGAATGTGTTTCAGCGTAGAACCATACAATTTGTATTCGCTTATCTATATATGCTGTAAACCATCTTGAATGAAGACTTTTGCTGTGCAATGTTGTCTACTACGCTTATTTATGTTGTGAGTGACCGAGTTTGGTATTAAATAACATTAATGTTGCAAGGTAAGCAGTGAACTGTGACTAATGCGCAACGTTGCTTTCATACCGTTAATTTATGCGCACCTTTAGCAACAATGTGTGGTACTTGGTATGGGTTGGTATGGCACACGGCCAATGACTTTCAACCAGTTTTATAATGTTGTGGGTTCACCAATAGGGTTGTGTTTGGTATCAAATTAATTTCCCAAATCTAGTCTATCAAAATATGGTTAAATTTATACCATATGATTTATATTTTATGAGATACGACTCTTCAAAAACGGGCATAGACTTTTGGGACACCCTGTATTATACGCATCCAATGCAAAAAAAGGCTCATATCAGGTAATTCACCTTTAAAGGAGCACAAAACTACCAAACTAATTCGCTTCCCATAGGCTTTACATATAAATTGTGGACTATTAAATCCGCTCTATTTCTAATGTGCTCTTAATAACTACATATAACAATCGTTGGGACAACACCAGACATTGTGTCAATTTCTCACACTTTTGTTGTTTGATTGGAACTCTTGTGCTCAATATTTATCCGGAAGTGGATTTTGAAACTAAATTAGCCCGTAACCCTAACCTTACACTAGGAGCAGGCAAAGTCCGGAAAGTACCTGTTTTCGTCCAGAAATGGCCATAGATGGCCAGAATTGGACAGAATTGGCCAGAATTGGCCAGAACCAATTAAGAAATTCCAGAATTGGCCAGAACCAATTAAGAAATTTCAGTGCTGGATAGTGTGAGTGAAATCAATGCAAACCTAGTCCAGAAATGGCCAGAATTGTCCAGAATCGGCCAGAAGGGATTACTATTCCAGATAGTGTGTCTGTATCAGGGTCATAAACTGTCTCGCCCAGCAATCCCTTTGTGTAAAACTACATGGTGGAATATAATCCTCCTAATTGGAAATGGACACGGTCAGTGAACATAGTTTGAGTAAAGATTGGGCACTGTGATGTTCTGCTAGGTTAATTATGGGTATTATACAGAAGGGGGGGTATAACATTTTGTTTCAATGTTAAAAGCTGATTTTAGATTTTGTGTTTGCTGATTTTTCCCCATTTTTGCTATAGTTTTTCAGTCCTGTTTGAGACCTTTAATATTTCTCAGGTTTAATGATTTATCATACTGATTCTCATGCTTTCACAACTTCAGCCAACCACAGGTTCTAGAGACAGGTCTTCTTAATCTTATAAAGCTGTAAAAAACAGCTTTATAAGAACTAATTTGAGATTTAAGTTTTTAAATAATATCTTACTATGTATGTACCGGTGGGGGGGGGGGGGGGGGGGCATCATTGACATTAGAAAGGGGTATAGGTAGGTGTCGCCCTGAAGATTGCCTTTTCACCCTCTTCTGCTATCTCTTAAAACACAAACCCCCCCTTTTTGATCTTGAATCAGCTCCTTGAAGATCCATTTCATTGTAAATTCAAAACCCACAAACATTTTCATTCCCTTTTGTTTGAAAATCTGTGTTCTAAAACCCAATTTTTCGAAAAACTTTGAAAAAAACCAAGCTCCCTTTTTCAGACGCTGGGCGGCAAACCGGAAAAACTTTGAGAAAAAAACAACAAGCTCCCTTTTTCAGACGCTGGGCGGCAAACCGGAAACACTTTGAGAAACAAAACAAGCTCCCTTTTCAGACGCTGGGCGGCACACCCCTCAACAACAACAAAAGTTGAGTGTCCCCACCCTGGACTAAATAAATAGACCTACTTGTAAGATCAACCGTTATCATTTTGATGTTTCTTGAAAGTCCTTGAATAACAATGAGACCCCCTGACCATTTCTGAGTTTATAACGAATTGGGATAAAACTTTTGAAACTAGTTCATCTCTGCTCAAGCAAACAAGTAACTGTAATGTGCTTGTATATAAGTGCAGTGCAAACCTGACACTTGTTTAAAACAACTGAATTTCACATTTCTCTATTATTTAAATACTTTTATATTCTATCATTACCATCATAACTTACTGATCGGAAGCAATCATTTCCCCTTCCTTTATAGTGATTTAAAATTGTTGTTTTAGTAAGTTTGAGTCAGGAAAGGTTTATGGTCATTTGGTGGGAAATTAAGCGAAGTTTCATCCTTTTCAGATTCCAAGTTCAATTCACTTTTTATAATTGTATACTTTAATAGTAATACTAATACTTTTATGAAATATGTTCAAACTTAGAAAAAAACAATCAAGGGTATGACATTTCCCTTAACTCTTTGTAATAACAGATTTACAGCTATAAACCAATTAGGCTCACCCACTCCATCTAGCTATAGAGTACTAATCAATAATTCACTCAATTTTTAAGTAGATTAAAGTTGATTGGTTGCTGATAGGCTTTCTTCATGCTTTCTTCAATGAATGATTCACTGGCATAGTACACACACACTGTGTGTAATGCCTTGATAAGGGGTACCATACTTGAATTTAAAGCCACTTAAAATTGATTCTTTTTACTGTTTCCCTGCCAATAATATTTTGATGGCAGAAGAAACCCCATATATTTCTCATTATTTATGTCAAATGGTTTGCGCAAGATATATATGTACCATTTAGATGCGATAGGTTTGCCAAAGGTGGCTTACTATCCCCTGAGACAGTTTGTGACCTACTCATAGGGGGGGGGGGGGGGGGGGGGGGGCAATATGACAATTTGAAGGATAAAGTTCCTGATAAAACCCTTCATATAGAAGAGAAAACATCAGATTGAACACTTTAGGCCAACAATCGGAATACTACCTTCAATATTAAAAGTCACCTCGCCCTAATATTAAAACCTGAAACAATAAACTTAGAATCAATTTGAATTGACCTATACAATATGTTATTATTAATCAATAACACTTATAACAATTTTAACTAACAATGCAGTCCACGTTGAAGACATGCAGTGGTATTAGGCCCGTTGCAATTAAATTTGAGTTTACTGTTGCGTTTTTGAAAAGCAGGACGAGGTGACTATTTAATATTAATATTGTAATATTTTGGGGTAAAGTCACCTGATTTAATATTGTCGGCGTTGTTAACTAGTATCCAAGGTACGAATACAATTCAAATGCTGTCCTACCACCACCTTCTGCCTTGGCTTTGCATTTTGTTACTTTTATAAAGGAGTCTACTCATATTTGCATCCCTATTTTGAATATTAATGAGATATTCGATCAATGTTTGGAATTTTTTTTCTCGTTACGCTAGCTCGGAGAATTTTAAAGATGGCGATCGTTAACAAACCTGAAATATTACCCAGAATGCACTAGGAAAAAAGAAGTTCGGCGGTTTTGATGTGACGTCATGCGCTGAAGCGATTGCGCAGTAATCAATTGGTGTGCCTACGAATATGCTTCAAATGTGCTTCAGAGTTTTTTACTTCCCAGAAATGTTTTCCCAACCCGGAAGTATTGCAATGCGGCTATTTTATCGTCAGAAAAGTGTTAAAAAGCTTATGAAAAAGCTGTAAACAATGAAATAATTAAATATTTTTAAAATATTACATATATCACGCGGGTGACTTTTGGACGCGCGCGGGCAACAGTAAACTCACATTTAATTGCAAGGGGCCTTATTCTCCCTTTACACAGAAGATCATAAGCTAATTCAACAAAGTATTCAAGTAGAGGTCTATTCAAAAGCTACTTCAACTAGAACTTCAGTAGAAGTACTGCTCTTTTGTTAATCTTTAATGATACTTAATAGTTAAATTGGATTATCTGTCAATGCATTCAATCAGTTGCATGGGCAGGATATTGTTAGTGGGGGAGGTCCCCGACTCAGATTCTTCTCAATTCCCCCCGACCAGTCACCTCTTGAATTTCATGTAGGGGGTGGTCAAAAAAAATTGCACGGTCAAAAAAAAAACCAGTCCAAAAATTGCACAGTCATAAATACAGCACAGTCAACAACAACTTATGGCCAATCCTCCGGGTTTTCATAAGTTTTCTCTATAATACTAGTCCATAACATTTTCCTTTATTTAGCCGACTGCTGCATAAATTTGTCAACTACATGTGCAAATTGGCCGACTATTTGGGTCACACCCCCATCACGCACACACACCCTCTAACGGCGGCCCTTCCCCCAACTGGCAGTAATTTCCCCCGACTGATTTCAAAAGTGGGGGTGGCCCCCGGCCCCCTTTGTGCACGCTACTGAAATAACTCGCACCATTACCAATGAACCTAGTACTGAAATGCTGGTACAGTAAAGTACTATGGGTGTGGGGTATGAGAAAAGGTTGCACTTTGGTACAAAAGTATCTTACGGAAATAAATATTTGCTATTGCAGTGCGAAATTGACGAGAAATATATTTTTCTCCCCACACAAAAGTTATCTAATCTAAGGAATAAGGATTGATTATGATAAAAGGCAAGACAATTAAGCAACATGTTTAGCATCCCGGTTTTGACAAAAAGGGAAGGAGCGGGACTTTTTTTGCAAAATTTTAGTTAACCTTTCTAAAATGGCTCATTGTACATTTTTAGCAAAGCTGTAGAGAGCATACCAACTTTAAAAATATCAGGTAAAACAAATGAAAAATATAAATAACATTGGAAAGGAAGCAGGAGAGGATGCTATACTAAAAAAATACTCTGCCTATAATACTATCGATATCTTATTCCTTTGCAGTAAGGCTGGATCGTATTCAAAATTGTTATAGTTTTAAAACAAAATGTATCACTAACAAAGTTACATTTATATAGAAAGAATTCATAATTTAAATAAATAAATTGGTCTAAAAGCCAACTTTGATTCACTTTAGTCTTTTATTTAAGCATAACATGCCAAACAAACAGACCACAGGCATTCCCACACACTTCACATTGGCTAATAATAATAGGTCAATTCGTCAGCAAAAACTGTGTGAGTTTTCCTATTAATGGCAATATAATTAAAACTAACCTTATGTCATTAATTATACCTTTTTTATGGACACACGTAAACTGAAATGAATTACATTTTTTCTGCTTTTTGGTGTGCACCAGCCATGACCATATCCAATCAATATTATTTCCTCCTGCTAGGAAGATTTTATTACAAGCAATACAAAGGCTATGTCTGGGCCAGAAACTTTATGACCATCTTTAACAATAGAACTTAATTGGGTTTTAACCAAGCAGACAGTCTGTCTCCCGTTGAAGTTAATCAAAAGATTTCTGAGCTCAATCTAGTCCAGAATTGGCCAGGAACGGCCAGAATTCGCCAGAAACGTCCGGAATTGGCCAGAAATGGCTAGAAGTGGCCAGAAATGGCTAGAATTGGCCAGGAGAGTCAAGTCCTTCTGGCCAATTCTGTCCAATTCTGGCCAAGTCTGTCCAATTCTGGCCATTTATGGCCATTTCCGGACGAAAACAGGTACTTTCTGGACTTTGCCTGCTCCTAGTGTTACCATATACCACAAAATACCACGACTGCGCAAGTTGGTACCACCCGGCGTGGAAGTTTTTCGATGAAAAAATGGACCCAGCCCATTTAGTTGGCGCAGTATACTGCGCCAAGTAGCCTTGACACCCGTGGTGTAGTGGGGAATCGCTCGTCGCTTGTGCTGGATCAAATCCCGGGGGGATCGGGGGGATATTTTGGTCAATTTTCCACGTTGAAAAAGAAATTCTGAAAAAAGTATATCCAAATATATGTCAAATATATCAAACATACACATGATTCTTCTCACCTTTTTCTGGCCAAACATGGCCATCTCAGGATTCTTGGGCGTCAACAGTTGCTTAGCGACAGCTTCTCTTTGAGATGGTTGCCAGGCCTTCAGTTTCATGATGGTGCCATCTTCATTCTCTACAGCGAGGGCACTGTTAAAGGCGAGATAGAATATATTCAAAATTTGATCAAATTATTTATCGTTTAGAGTATGTTATAGTCTATTTCACTTCACAAGACAGTGACGTTTCATTCTCTACAGCAAGGGCTCTGTTAAAGACCAGATAGAATATATTCAAAATGTGATCAAATTATTTATCGTTTAGGCCAAAAACAACTTTTTTTTTCAAAGTAAAAAGAAGAAAAAATTTAAAAAAATTAAAGAAGCACATAACAATAAAGAAAGATGAAAACGTGTTTTTGAGTAGTATCTGCTTGTTTAAAAATCAAAAAATCAAAAAATCAAAACAAAAAAAAATCATCTTTAAAACTTGTTTTTGTGTAGTATCTCCCGGTTTAAATTTAAATTAAAAAAAAAACACGACCGTCCGACCCAGACTCTGGCCCCGAAAGAGCAAGTCAACTTTTTTTTTTTGCCTTAGAGTATGCTATAGTCTTTTTCACCTCACAAGACAGTGATGTCAAGCGTTATTCACTGATCGCAGTGAATAAACACACACAGCCACCTGAGGGGCTATAGTTCAATCAGTTCCAAATTGGCGAGAAATATTCGGTTTTTATATCTCCGCGCGCAAAAGTAATCCAAGCATACTTGTGTGATTATGACCAGCCACACACGTTTTTGCCGCACGCACGTGTCACGCATATGATGCAAAGTGTGCCTGATTCCTTCAAGCGCGCCGGCGTGCTGTTGTACTCATTCGCTGCTGTAATGAGGCTTTGCTAATTTGGAACTGATCACACTATTGCATATATCCCATGTGCACAAATACGGATGATACATAGGCGTGTATAAGGTCAATGCACATAAACATTTTTAAAAAAAAAACATGTTTTTCTGACTAGATTCGAACCAGAGGCAACTAAACCATGATATAATTTAATTTCCTAGCAGAGGTTATTAGGACAATGTATCATACTAAAAGGTTTGAGGATAGAATTGATGGATGCTCACACAGCTACTTCGAAGAGTACTTAACATCAGCTGGCAAGACCACCAAACAAACAGAGTGGTTTATGGTGACACTCTGTCAGTCACTTTGAGAAAGAGGCTTCTACAGTTTGCAGGTCACTGCGTACGCACTAAGGGCCGGCCTATCTCCCACTTGATGTTTTGGACTCCTAAATATGGCCATTCTAACTGTGGCAGGAAAAACACTACCTATCCTGACAGCATTGCAAAGGACATGGGTTTTGACCTGAGTGATATTCCACAGCTCATGATGAATAAAGTTACGTGGTACCAATATGTGTTAGCTGCTTCCACTATTCCGTCCAAGGACAACCGATGATGATGATCATACTATAATATAGGCACTTAAGCTCATAACATACAACACAATCGCGCGACGCGATTTGCCGCTTATGCTCCTTATAAAGAGTGCTATTTACCAAATAAGGAGCGTCTGCGACAAATTGCCCCGAGCGATTGGATAGTATGTCATGAACTTTAGTCACATTGATTTGAAAAATGTTTAATTATAGTTCTCTGGGTAAACTAAAATGATTTATTTATTTATCTTTCCCAAAAGTAGGTCAGTGTACATGAATATTGAAGAAGAAAACACACAAAAAGACACGTGCTTCTGACCAGATTGGAACAGGCCCGTGCCACTACAGGCTTTCTTGTCATCGCCGAGATCAAAGCTTCAAGTGTGCTAGCGCCCTCATTTTAAGAGTCACATCTCGCGCCTCAAAAGCGTGGGAGGTGTCAATCATTGGCATTGCCAATTAAAGCGCCACTGTGGTTGCTATGCCAAAAGTCACATCCCGCGTATGTATTGCATGTATACGCCCATATGGCCATATATGGGAAGCTCTTGTTTTGCGATTCAATTTCTTCTCCCATTAATATTAGACTCCCGGATTGGAAAATGACACAACCTTCATATTAGTAGAGCGTGACTCTCTTACCATTTAGCTACAGAGGGCGAATGACAGAGGATCGCAAGATGAAGGATATCTTAAACTTGCACTCTTCTTTTCATTCATGTTGGATTGCAGATAGACTGGTTCCCCGCGTCCCTCTATATGGCCGCCATCTTTGAAAATTGCGGACCAAAGCAACCTCCCAGGTAGACTGGGTCCCCTCGTCCCTCTATATGGCCGCCATCTTTAAAAATGGCGGACCAAAAAGAGGGACTAGGAAAATTGTACGCCCAAAAAGTGTGCATCTACTCGTGGAATTCCACAAGTATTTTGCATACCGAGCATGCGCATTTGTACACAGCAACAACAGAAATAGCATCCGATTGGTCTAATTCAAAGGCAGTGCATCGAACGATCGTCACGCTGCATCCCGCGGGAGGCAAACGTGCGCCCTATCGCGTCACACGATGTACAACGCTGCGTGAAACTACCGGCGCTCTGTGGCGTGATGGTGCGTGAATAAGCTCATTTTTTTTAACGAATTTCTCAGCGCACACTTTTAGAACTGTATTTTTTCCAGTCTTCACATTTGAGCACTCTCGCAGGGGCTGTGTGGAAAATTGGGAAGACAGGATGATCGAGTCTACCTCCCATGGGCCGTGTGTAAAATGGGGAAGACATGAGGATCCAGTCTAGATTGCAGGTAGGTAAGCCATACCATTGACCTTTAACCTTTACAATCTATGATCTTCAACTTACACTGTAGCGCTTTCATGTTCCATTCTGTGACAAGCCCTCAGAGTTAAAGCTTATTAGGTACAAAGTTGACCTTTTCACCTCGGCAACCTTCAACCACTGACTTACCTACCTAGACTGAATTTTTCTCGTCTTCACAATTGAGGGTGCTCGAAAGCGAAGATTGAAAACAAATGATTCCAAAAACATGCACTGATAAATTCATGAATAAGCACAAGCTTATTTCACCCACCATCACACCACACTTGCATCGGTGGTTTCGAGCAGCATTGTGCAGATCGATTGACGGGATGATCTACCTCCCACAGCGTTAGACATGCAACAGTTCGAATTGGACCAATCGGATAGTTTGGTGTTGTTGTCGGGCAATATTGCGCATGGACATATAAGTTAGAAGTGATCGGAAGTGTTGTGGACATGTTTTTCCCAGTCCCTCGATTTGGTCCGTCATTTTTAAAGATGACACAAATAGAGGGACGCAAAGACCCAGTCTATGACTTACCCCGGATGCACATCGGGACCATTCATGACAGCCTCTCGTAGTTCTTTCACATTCCATTCGGTGACGGGCTGCGGATAGGTCAGCTTGGTAGCGATCACGTTGGGGATCCCAATCTCGTCAGTGTTTACATACGGATCCGGAGAGATGACAGACCGCGCTGCGTAGTTGACACGTTTACCCATCATGTGCTTGCGAAACAAGCCATCTTTACGTTCTATAAGCTGTGTGTTATGAGCAAAAACCCTTCCAGTTATCGATAGAGGGACACAGGGACCCAGTCTATGACTTCCCCAGGATACCCATCATGTGCTTGTGAAACAGGCCATCTTTACGTTCTTTAACCCTTACAGCCCCGCACCCCATGAAATCCCATTTCCCAGCCTGTCGGTTCCACCGGGCGCTGAGGTTTTTGGGTGAAATAGTGGCCCCGGGCTACATAGTTCCCCCCGTGGCTCAGTTGGTAGAGCGTTCGACTTGTAACCGAGAGGTCGTGGGTTCAAACCCCGGGGCGTGGCACCTCTTGTTGTGTGTGTTTTTTTTGCTTGAAAAAAATTTCGTTGGAAAATCCACCGGGTGGGTTAAGAGCAAAAACCCTTCCAGTTATCGATAGAGGGACGCAGGGACCTAGTCTATGACTTCCCCAGGATACCCATCATGTGCTTGCGAAACAGGCCATCTTTAAGTTCTATAAGCTGTGTGTTAAGAGCAAAAACCCTTCCAGTTATCGATAGAGGGACGCAGGGACCCAGCCTATCATGTGCTTGCGAAACAGGCCATCTTTACGTTCTATAAGCTGTGTGTTGAGAGCACAAGAATGGAATAAATTTGCACAGAGCAAAAGTTATCAATATATTTCATAGTGGAAACTTCTGAAAGACACTTTTAACGACATAAATCAATAAACCTTTTCAACCATTTTATTTGAGAAGTTTATGGTTTTAGTTACAACATATTCATCTGCAATATTGGTAAAGTAGTTTTGATTTGGTATTATTTGAAAAAGTTCCAGCAAAATGGAAAAAGAAAATGAATGGGTTGATCTGCAAAATGGAAAAAAGAAATGAATGGGTTGAATAAATATAATTAAAAAAAGAAATCCGATCATTTAGACCACATCTTTTTGAACGCATAATGCCCCCCAATACATTGAAAATAAAATATTTCAAAAACCCTATTTCTAAAAGTGTTCGCAACACCGCCCTCACCTGTTTAATCCCAGGATATTTATCTTGCGACAGTTTATCCAGATCGCTGTCCACCACGCAATTGATATGCAGCTGCAATGTACTCCATGTGTTCTGTAATTTCTCTGACTCTGTCTTGCCTGGTATCATTTTCAGTATGCTCTGTCGACAAGAACAAATAAATGTAGTAGAAAGTTTTACACAATATATGATCCAATAAGCTCCATAAATTAGCTTCATCGAAAACTTCCACGCCGGGTGATACAAACTTGATGGGTCGTGGTATTTTGTGGTATATGGTAGGGTTATATAAACCAAACTTAGAAAAATGTAACTTTTTTTTCAATGTTGAAAAGTGACCCGAAATATCCCCCGACACCCCTGGGATTTGAACCACAGACCTCCAGCACCAGCGGCTTGTGATTTCCCACTTTACCACAGGCGTTGGCGCCAAGTATATGGGCTGGGTCCATTTTTTCCTCAAAAAACTTCCACACTCGGTGATACAAACTGGCTGAGTCGTGGTATTTTGTGGTATATGGTAGGGTTAGGGTTAATATAATACATAAGCGAATTAATACAGAAGCGAATGGGCAGACTTTATAGATATCTTTGTCAATATGCTCTGTTGCCAAAAGATGAAGTAAGCAAGTTAAGATCTACACAGCTATTTTCTCAATATGGGTGTACCTTTAATGATACCTTATCACTTTCTGAGCAGCAGGCGTTTGCAGGCGACATTCCAAAAAATGCACAAAATGTTTCAAAAATGTGAATATTATTGATTTTCATTACCATATTTGGAATCATCATAAAAAATGCATTGAAATAAGTACAAACATGCCTAGTATTGGTTCAGTAAACCTTGAGATAGACTTTGAAAATCGTGAAAGGTTTCTGTTTTGTATAGAGTAAAACTAATAGCAGTGGTCTAATGCATGTATACAAGGCATTATGTACACAGCTATTTTCCTCACATGAGTGTATCATATGGTACTTTCAATTCAATTCACATTTAAGATTTAATGCATCAGCATGTGTACACGGCGTCATATACACAGCCATTTTCTTTCAGGTGTGCACATATAAGGTACCAATTCATTTCATATATTCCTGTAGTGTACTCCATGTGTTCTGCATTCTCAGACTCTGTCTTGCTGGGTATCATGTTTAATATGTTCCGTTGACAAAATACTAAATTGAAAGGTATTTATCTGCACAACGAGTCAGCCTTCCCAATGTATTAATCAGCTAAGCACTGTCCGGACAGGGGTCAGACCCCCACCCTTTTTATTTTTGCCCCACCCTTTTTACAGAGCCAACCTTTTTATTTGGGAATGTTCAACCTCCACCCTTTATACCGAAAAGGGGACATTTTGATCATTTTGTGCATTCAAATTTGAAAAGGCACTCATTGGAAGAAAGGACAAAGTGACAGAAACATCCCTGGACCCTTTTTGTTTTTCGGGCGGGTCCCGGGATTCCCGAAATTATTCATCAAAAAAAATAATTGAAAAAATAAAAAATAAAAAAATAAAATAAGCTTACTTAAAAAACCACTATGTCGGCTAAATCACGATTATTTAATGCACATTTATAGAGGAGATTCATTTGAAATGGATTTATTTCATCAAATCAGTGCATTTTTGGTACTCTTATGCTCCCTAAAATGTGATATTACGCTGCGTTCGACACTTTCGTATCTCTCGGCGAGTTTCCATCAGACCCATTTTTTTTCCATTTTTCTTAAAATAAAATTGTTTTGAATTTCTTTTGAAAATGTGCGAACAAATCTTTTGATTTAAAAAATAAATTTTGAAACTTGTTGAAACTTGTTAAAATTGTTTGCAAACTTTAAGAATTGTTGAAATTCACCATAGCTAAACATATTAACACCAAAATAACACAGACAAACAAACAACGCCCGACTGACCGATCCTACCTGAGAGGTTTATTTGCTTGTAGAACAGTGGTTTTATTTTTCGTCGCTTATGACAACAGCTGGAATATCTTCTCTTTAATAAATTCTTACCATATCTTTAGTATTTTTGGCCTTCTGTTGCAGTTCTTCTCCCGTTGGCACATGCCCTTCTTCTGCCTCCGTGTCGGATGGCCTTCCAATGAGACTCAACAGTTGCTGTAATACGTGACAATCTTGCAGTACTTTGCTCATGTTTGCAGTCTGGGGATTCTCATACTTTGTCATGCCTACAGAGGAGATCTGTGAGATGAGTGCAAATCAATGTGTAAATAATAATAAAAATAATAATAGTGGATATTTATATATAGCGCCGGTACCCGCGCAAGCGACGCTCATGGCGCTGTGGCTTATATTATTACGCTGTCGTTAGAAAATCGTCACAATCATTTTTCGCTTTCATCCATCGTAGGCTGCCGGCTAGGCGCACATCCATATCAGCAGTTATATTGTAATATCACCCTTTTTTAACAGCTCCCCAATCTCGCTTGGGTCGACGAGGCAATTGAGACTAAGTACCTTGCCCAAGGATACAAACATGTTGGCTATAGCGGGGCTAGAACTCACAACATTTGTATCATGAACCCTGCATGCTATCCACTAGACCACACATGCTCTCAATAAATGCAAAATAATCTATGAGATAAGTGCAAAACAATTATGAGATGGGTGCACAACAATCTTTAAAATATGTGCAAAATAATCTATGAGATAGGTGCAAAACAAATTATGAGCTGATTTTTTTTCTTCAAAAATGACAACCAAAACACTGAATTCCACTCTAAATTGACTGTAAAATGTTGTAAAAAACATACATTTGATCATGAGAACTATTTGAGGATGAACTGGGAGTAATTACGAAAGTATACCCCAGTGAGTGGCTGAAAAAGAGGGAGTGAAAAGGTGGTCTTAAACAATTTTACATGCGGTGGCGTTTGCAGACGACATTCCAAAATTTCACAAAATGTTTCAAAAATGTCAAAAATTATGGAATTTTATTACCATATTTGGAATCAACCTGTGAAATGCATTGAAATAAGTGCAAACAAGGCAGTTGACAAGCAATCAACAGATCCTGGGTTCGATTCCCGGGCGAGATCGTTTTCCCATTATTGTCTCTTTTCTACCCCCGACGGCGAACCTGGTTAAAATATTTATAATTTGTTTAATACCCGTCGTATATGCCTATTATTTTCTAAGTACAAACATGCCTAGTATTGATTCAGTAATCCCTTGGATAGATTTTGAAAGTTGGGAAAGGTTACGGACTAATCTGTATTGTATATTTTTAAATAAATAGCAGCGTGGAAAGTGTTAAACGCCACACATCCCAATTTGGGGTTTCAATGTAAGCGCTCCCTCCGGGTTGATCCAAAGAAGATTTTAAAGACACCACCACAATGCATTGCGTTTTGCAAAATGCCCTAATTCTGGTCTCTAATTTGTCTCAATTCCCATACATATGCACACAATCATGTTTTATAGCGCGTTCATCGTTGGAGCTCTTAAGTTCTAGTTTTCATCGATGAATAAATTTGTTATCAGTGTTCCCTTTTCTTATTTCTAAAACTCGACAAATGCATCGTGTTGAAAAAGCTTTAGTTGGTTGGTATTCGCGCAATGCATTGTGGGAAGACATTAAAATCTTCTTTGGGGTTGACCTTACATCCATTTTTTGAAGAGAACCTTGACCACTCTTACACAAGGTCAACCCCAAGTGACGGTCCTGCATCACATCAGCTTACCAGTCACCAAATTTATTGAAGAAAAACAATCAAATATTGCCTGACCGACCGATCCTACCTGAGAGGTCGGTTTGCCTGTAGAACAAGGTTTTTGTTGTCGCCTTATTGATTGACCATTTACCAAACTGGCTTATCAAACAACGTTTAAATTTAGTATCATCTTATGAAAAAAGGCAGGGAACTGGAATGTATTGAAATCCAAGATAGCCAAGTTTTCAATAATAATTTAATGTGATAGTTCAAATGTTGATCTCTGGTTTATTTGATGAATTTAGTAGTGTATTTATATTTCATTTGGAGTGAATGACACGAGGGGAGGGAATGGTGCTTCTCAATGTAATGATTGTATTAATAATGAACTTAAATGATTCAGTGTTTTTGAATATAGCATTAAACATGTGAATGAAATAAATATTAATTCGATGAAATATTGAGAAGAAAAAAAACAGGAAAAAAACCTTACCGGTCTAAATTTTGACGGTATCACTGGTAAGGAGTCGAGGAAGAACACATCTGTGGGATGGTGTGCCGTGTCAGGGTCTAACACTGGTCTAATGTCTAGAACTCCGAACAAATGCCTCAAAATACGATCTGGAAATTGAACAGATAACAAAAATTTCTTTTATTTGTGCAGTAACATATGGTAGTTTTGTTATTGATTCATTCACTCTTGTAGTGTCGAACCAATCAGAAAGCAAGAAACTTACATACATGGAGTGCATTGAAAGTAGCTAACGCGTGTGCGCCGTTCAATATGTGCACCACACACTTGTTTTAATTCGTTGTTCAGACTGGTTCAGACATCGCGGGTTTACCGATTATCACTTTGGGTGTTAGCAAACTTGTTATTCTTTGTTATTACATAGATAAAAATTATGCTTAGATTTGTATAATGTTGTGTATGAATACATGCGTATGTTTTGTTTCTCTGAAAATTAGACAAATCAATGTACTTGCGCAAATGTGGATAAGCTCACAATAGCACTCCCCCCTGTGGGTCATGCCATAATTCACACTTCAACATCAGCGTGCGTGCATTGATTTGACTCATTTCTCTTGAAACAACACATACGCATGTATTGACCTATAATCATTATACCAAATACCTTCATTCTCCATCAGTTTCCGCAGGTGCTGCTTGGCGTCGTTCGGCGATATATACACCATCTGTAGAGGGCTCCCTTGTTGCCCAGTAACCTTTGTCAGAATACGACTGTTGTGCTCGCCGCGAATCTCGCGGAGCGGTGTGGTGCACGTCGGGCACTTGCGCACGCCTCGCGTGACAAAATATTTGCCGATATAGCCCTGGATGAGTTGACGACGGCATTCCACGACATGTTTGATGTGGCTGTGATCGTCTTCCCGACTGCTGTTGGTATGAGGGTTGTCAGTGCCTTTTGCTGGTGGGAATAAGCATAGGATATGACTAAAAAATTACTGCAAGTCACAACTTGCGAATCCCCCTGGATGGGAGATCAACTAAAGTAGGTAAAAGGTCACATAGGGGTCATGTTCCCCCGGTGTTCATGTTTCTTTTCTCCAAGGTTGACGTCAATCAGACAACTTTGAGGATTTGACCTTTGGATGATCTTTGACCTCGGATGACCTCGGGATGACCTCTAATTATTTTTTGACATGTTTCCCTGGTATTCATTGCACGATTAAACCCCTTGTAGACCTTGGATGACCTCTCATGACCGTTGACCTCGGATAACCTCTAATTCATTTTAGACATGTTCCCCCGGTGTTCATGTTTCTTTTCTCCAAGGTTGATGTCAATAGGGCAACTTTAACGATTTGACCTTTGGATGATCTTTGACCTCGGATGACCTTTAATTATTTTTTGACATGTTCCCCCGGTGTTCATTGCACGATTTAACCCCTTGTTGACCTTTGACCTTGGATGACCTCTCATGACCATTGACCTCAGATTACCCTAATTAATTTGAGACATGTTCACCCAGTGTTCATATTTTTTTTCTCCAAGTTTGAAGTCAATCGGGCAACTTTTACGATTTGACCCCTGGATGACCTTTGACCTCAAATGACCTTGGATGACCTCTAATTTATTTTAGACATGTTCACCCGGGGATGTTTCTTTTCTCCAAGTTTGAAGTCAATCGGGCATATTTTACGATTCGACCTCTAGATGACCTTTGACCTCAGATGACCTTTGCAAATTAGACAACAACAAAATGTTCACCCGGTGTTCATGTTTCTTTTCTTCAAGTTTGACATCAATCGGGCAACTTTACGATTTGACCTCTGGATGACCTTTGACCTCAGATGACCTATGCAAATTAGACCCCAAACAAAGAAGCCACATTTATTGACCATGGCCTACCTATAGCTGAAGGTTTGAAGTCAATCCATCCATCCGTTCAAAAAATACAGCATTCGGAAAAAAGGCTAACCAAAAGGCACACACGCTAGGACACCCCCACGGACATTGACATGATGACAAAATCCCCTTCTGGTTTTACAAACCAGGGGGATAAAAAAGAAAAGGCCTTTGTGTGTAAAAACATGTGATTACTTTCCAATTATGTTTCTCTAGTGTGACAGTATTTTTAGGCAGAAAGAATAAGTTCTATATAATAAAAGTAGTGACATCTTTGGTTTTACATGTAGAATTGACTTGAGTTTGCTATTAAACACACATGGGGCAAAGTGGTAGTCCACCAGCCCAACCCTTTTTAAAGAATTTTAAATTCAAACTTCCAAGTTTCCAAGTAGTGGCATCTTTGGTTCTACGTGTAGAAAATACATACTTGAGTTGACAACTAAACACAGCTGTTCTACTAGCTCATTTGACCCATTATAGTTTATAGATTTGTTTTCAATTTTTATGAAGAATTTTGAAAATGTTGAAACTTTTAATACAAGAATTTTTGAATTTATAAACAATTCTTTTCAAAATTTTCTGAAATTCTACAAAAATTGACATTACAAAAGAAGAAAGAAAATCAGACAGGCTTTTTTTTCAAAGATCCATCCAACAGAGAAGTTTTTTTGTTACCTTGTTTTGCTTCCTCTAACATTTCCTGCAGCCTATCGCCCGTTTCCTCCGTCGCGACAGACTCCGCCTCGCCGCTCTCCCCCTGCACCTGACGCGCCAGATCTACCATGTCTAGAGCTGTCTCAATGAGGCCGTTGTCAAGGCATTCTAGTTGGGTGAGGATGAGGTGGATTGTCCAGCGTGGGGCGAGGAGATTGTGACACTTGAGACAGGAGCCACGCAGGAGCTGAGAGTTGAGGGGAAAAGAAATGAATTAAAGAGTTTCGGTACAAAGGTACAAAAAAAGTTGTGGAATCTAGGCTCATCAATATAAAGGGTTAAAGGTAGATGTTCCGATTGCTGGCTCGATTTTCAACTTGATGTTTTCTATTTTACATAAAAGGTCATCCTAAAAATTGTCGCATTCCACCAAAGTTTGAGTTGCATAACTCACAAGGTAAAAAAAATATTGCCCATTGAGTAATACACAAACTGGTTGGTGGTTAACCACCTTTGGCAGTAATTCACCACATTTTAGCCTATAATTTCTAAATGAAACATTTCTGGGCCCTAAGATTTTACAGACATAATGAGAAAAATATGGAGATTCTTCTGATATCCAAATATCTTGGTGTGAAAAATTATAGCCCAAAAAAAGTGATCGGAACATATACCTTGAAGTCATGTTTGTCTGCATAACTCTACACACGATTGGACATTTTGAGAGATTGGAACGCTTCTGAAAGGCGAAAACACTTGGCTACCTAGAGAAAGTTTCCCCATTTCAATATCATTATTACTTTTCCAAAAGAAGTCACGTTTCACAAAAATGATGTTTTCAGAAAAAGTGGCACTTTTCAAGATCCTATACAAGTTTGCATAGCTCAACACACACCATTGTGTGTGGAGTTATGCATGTTTTCATACCTGTGTCACCATGTTTCATACCTATGTTTTCATACCTGTGTCACCATGTTTCATACCTATGTTTTCATACCTGTGTCACCAATTTAAAGAGCAGTGGTATCTGTATATGCCCCAACGTGCCCAGGGCAGTGCAAGTGTATCTCCACTCACCTTAACTCACCCTCCCTCCCCTCCCCACCCCTAACAATAAGTGAGCGTACCCGTGTCACCAGTTTACAGAACAATGGATTGAATACAGGTAGTTGTATCTGTATATGGTCATATGTCCAGGGCATTTTAAGTACAAAAACTCTAACTCCAGTCTCCCCATCCCCACCCCAAATCCCCCTCCCCACCCCTTAACAATCAGTAGCGTACCTGTGTTACCAATTTAAAGAACAGTGGATTAAATACAGGCAGTGGTAGCTGTATATGGTCCATATGCCCTGGGCAGTGCAGGTACCAAAACCGTAACTCCAGTATCCCCTCCCCCACCCCAAACTTCCCTTCCCACCCATTGTCCTCCTCCTCCCCACCCATTAACAATCAGTGAGCGTACCTGTGTCACCAATTTAAAGAACAGCGGATTAAATACAGGCAGTGGTAGCTGTATATGGCCCATATGTCCTGGGCAGTGCAGGTAACCTAGGTGACAGGTATCGCAGATGTCATCTTTACTGCTCGGGCCTGAAACAAACAAATAATGAAACATAATCATTCATTTATTTTAGATCTTAAATGAGAGTTCACTATTAACGAACGAGAAGCCAGAATTGTCCCTTTAATATTTTATCATCATCAACAACAAATTCTGTTATGCAATGTGTTTACTAGTTCACTTCAAAATCCCCCCCCCCCCCCCCTCCCGAGTTCATCCAGGTGCAAACCACCTGAGAATTGATTGTGCATAATTTGATAACGGAACTCCAAAATGGATAGAAAAGAATTCTTATGGCACATTAAAGATTTCTAAACATGATAATTAGTATTTCGCAAACAATTTATATATTTTTCATGTCCAAAAAAAATTATGTTTCACACGGGACACTTTTTTTTGGAGACACCCTGTAGAGTACCAAGTAGTTTCAAATCATATACAATGTTTGCAAATTTTTATGGGTTTACATACCAAGAGCTGGATCATATATCGTCAGCCTGCTTTGATAATTGCCTAACTCATTTTTTCTAGTTCTTAGAAAACAACAAAAGTATGAAACCTGTTACCTTTGTACCTGTTACTCATTTTGCATTATTGATGGATGGATGGATATTCATTATGTAGAATGTGATTTGTATTGTTGATGGCCTCGATTGGCGTGCATGGATGCACTAATCCAAGTCGTATAGAAACAGATGAACACAGCCATACAATAATGTGATTAATTCCATGGATTTGTCAATGCAAATTCAATAATGCAAAATGAGTAACATGTTGGAGTGGTCTGGTGGCCCTTTTGCAACAAATCTCTTCATTTATCAACACTTTTGATTGGTCAATGACTTAGATATTATAACAGCATGTGCATAATGTAATGAAGTCATGATTTATGCAAAAAACTCAACTTTGCTGAAAAGTGAGTTAGGCAATTATCGAAGCAGGCTGACGATATACAACATCAATCTTGTTGATGACTTGACATTTCTTGACCACACACACACACTCTAGGTATGTATATATAGGTGTATCTTTACAGTTAAAGGGACATTAATTGGTGTTGAAAATTTTGAAATGTTTAAAAATTTACTTCAGAATTCAAGATGAACATTAAAAATTGCCATTATTGTTGTTTCTACTAACAAAAACACAGCAAAACTTGATTAAAACAATATCATCGCTATTTATTGAAAAACGCCCTCTATGCAAATATGGTTCGCGTTATGTATCACGCGTACTGCAGGGGGATACTGCCGGACGTAAAATGCTCGTCGCGGCTGTACGAGCATTTTTGAATCGACGTTTTCATGTACAAAGAGGGCTGATTTTTCTTAATCCTTATAGGTGTAAGTTCATACATGTGATACAATTATAAAAATATACTAATCCCAGTTTTTATCATAATTGAGGGTGCAGCCTCCAACACATCTCTTAGTGCCCCTTTAATCATTTAATCTGGTGATGACACTCACTAGAATCTCAACAAAAAAACTAAGCGCTTCAATATGGACCTCTCTAGGGAAAGACCAAATTCTAATCATGTTTATCAACCTAGAGTACCAAGTGGTTTCAAATCCTATACAATGTTTGCAATTTCTGATGGGCTTATACCACAGATGGAAACAAAATGGTGTTGGCGTACTGGTTCTCCCTTTTAAATCTATGGTCAGTGTTGTACCTAGCCAAAATTTAGTGGCGGTTAATTTTACTGACAGTGAACGGAATAAGTGTTGCAAACGAAGTGCAGTGGATCATGGCATGGGGTCTATAGGCCTTCTTAATGGTTTTTTAGGGGTTATTAATGCACTTTGAGGGTTCTTGCCACATATTTCTTGTTTTATGATGCAGTTAAATGATTTTATTCACAAATTGTAAAAAATAAAATTTAAAAAAAAATTATTTTTATTTTTTAGTGCCGGTTTTTTTACCCTTTTTTTTTAGAGTGCCGGTCGGCAATCGCGAGTGCCGGCTCCTCCCGACCGCCTTAGTGACAACCCTGTCTATGATTTATACATACCAAGAGCTGGATCATACAGCCCTCCTCTCGTAGGATGACCCAGTTCATCAAATGGTTTTGGGTTTGTGACCTCCTGGACGCTTAGATGCTTCAATTGCTGACTGCTGTAGGTGCAGAAACCCAAGCCTGCAATATTCTTATTGGGTATATTTTTCCAATACATGATGGACTGCTAGGATGTCATTGGTGGTGGTAGAATCTCATTGCTATAAGGATTAAAGATTGAAAGAATTCAATATTTGGAGAAACCCCATCCCAGCCACAGTGTACAATGATTTATCCGCTATAGATGGGGAGCGAACACAAATACTGCGCCAAAAGACCCAAAACCCAAAACCTATCAGGTTTTTTCTTACACAAGAAAAAAACTTAACACAGTGAACAGCTATGTGTTTGCACACATATGTTTGATAGTAGTACAACATATCACAGGTCTTAATTACTTACCGTATTTGACAAAATATGCGCTGAATTTGGAAAACTAACTACATATACTACACTATGTTAGAGGTTATTTTAACCCTAACCCTGGTTTAGGGTTTTTGACCGGGATCATGATTTTCGAGGAAAAAACGCCAACTAAATCTCCGGGAACCGGCAGGGATTCGATCCGGGGACCCTCCGTTCTCAAGCCCCACGTCCCAACCACTAAGCCACAATCCTCAGCAACACATTCGCGCAGTATACTGCACTCACTATACTGCACTCACTATATAGGCTCGGTTGACTACGTCATCGAAAACAGACGGCGCATGCGTTTGGAGAGGGACTTAGGATTAGCATTTTTTTAGCACTCAGGGGGGTTAGGGTTAATAGAACACACACAAACAATTGTTACCATAACCTTAACCCCGGTTTAGGGTTTTTGAGCGGGATCACGATTTTCGAGAAAAAAACCCAACTAAATCTCCAGGAACATGCAGGGATTCGATCCGGGGACCCTTCGTTCTCAAGCCCCACGTCCCAACCACTAAGCCCTCAGCTATACATTCGCGCAGTAAACTGCACTCACTATATAGGCTCGGTTGACTACGTCATCTAAAACCGACGGCGCATGCGTTTGGAAAGGGACTTAGGATTAGCATTTTTTAGCACTCAGGGGGGTTAGGGTTAAGATTGCGGGGACGTACCCTACAGTAAATAGCACATTGCCAGTCACAACAATTTTATGCAGATAAATGTACCGGCAGATAACAATGGGGAAACCGCGATATTTTGATAAACTGGTATAGTTGACACTTGAATAAATTGCAGTTCCTCTGAATTCACTGCATATTTTGTGAAATATGGTAAGTTATTGAGACCTGTGATATTTCCAAACACAAAGCTGTTCATTGTTCACTGTGTAATGTTTTTTCTTGTGTAAAAAATGTGCTTATACAAACGGTCTGAGCTGGCGCGGCAGCAGCAGAACGTGTGTTAGCTCCTCGTATTGAAAATATGATAAAGTTGGCTTATTGCTTCATGACCTTCTCAATTACTACAATCTACATACATTCATTACATATGTATCATTAGCTCTGAATCCTAGTTCTCTGTATGAGAGCTATGGAATGAAAGTATGTGAGTCCACGTCAGGGATTTTCATCAATATTTTTCAACTTTTCTGAATAAAATTAGTCAAACTGTCTCTCCATTGGGTTAAGTCGGAAAAGCAGCTGTTTGCTACATCACTCCAACTGGGTTGGATAAATTACTATAACAGTGTGTGACGGTGGCAGGCATTGACTAGTTGAGGTTTTGTGACTGAACCTGAAGTGGCTGGCAATATAAGTTTACTTTTAAACAGTTTTACTGTGCAGCTTTCAGCGCAGGATGCTGGTAATTTGTTCCAATCTTTAACAGTCCTTGGAAAAAAGGTGTACCCGTAGAACTCCATTTTGTATGTAATTTTGTTGTATTTCTGGTTGTGACCTCTAGTCTTGTCTTTTTGGTGGACTTCACTTGGTGAGATCATTATCATTATTGAATGTACAGTATCATCCCCCATTGGCCCCGGGTGCTCAGTGGTCATTACAAGAGGGGTATCAGGCGTGTCCAAGTACTTTCAAAAAGCACCCTAAATAAGGAATTGCATTAACCCTAACAGCCCCAGACCTAGACCCCATGAAATCCCATTCCTGGCCTTCTTGGTGTTTGGTGGTGTACAGACATCAAACAGTACTGGACAAAGCTAACTGCTCTAAATGGGGTTACCAAATCTGACCTCCCTGGTGAAAGATGGTAATTATGGTAAATTATAATGCCTGATAGGAGTTAAGCCATGCAGTACAAGGTAACTGTAAACTCCTGAACCCTAGTATGAGACGCCATGGGATATTATGAAGTCCAGAGCTCTACTGACATTATTACAATGGGGTTTAATGCTGTTTGGGTATTTGTCTATCTGATACACAAAACTGTTATAGAGTTAATGTAAAAAACATCCCTAAACAAGTGTGCAGAGTATTTTACATACCCTTAGCGGCTATATCTTGCCTCACGTCCCGTACGGAATAAACCCTATAGCTACAAGGTATCATTAATTGGTTTGAGCATGCGCACTTGAGTTACGGGACATCTAGCCAGATATTGGCAACTAAGCAAGTAATATTATACAAACACTACATGATAGAGGGGAAATAGAGCACACTATTTTCCTGAGGTACTGGCTACGGGCCTATCACCCCGAACCCGAAGGGTGAGGGGTGATAGGCCCGTAGTCAGTACCGAGGGAAAATAGTGTGCCCTATTTCCTCGATCATACCATGTAGTATTTGTTTTATTACACCTCACTATTACTCTGGGGATGAGGTTGTAGGGAAATAGTCAAAACTAAAACTAAAAGTCCCCATTGAAGACATGCAGTGGTAGGGTATACTAAAGGAACTCCATTTTCAGTCTCTCATGTCATTTGAGAAAACCTTCTTTTTTGTTGTTGGCCTAAGGCTAAGCAAGTAATTTGTATAGTTTAATCCATTACCAAGTATGATATTGATACATTTTAAATCCTTTTCCTTCCCTTATAATAAGTATTATGAAACAAAGATGAGCTGATCTACAATCATGTTCAAAACTGTTGGGACACTTCCTGCATGTCCTGTGAAACGGTGGTCCCTCCCCCTAAACTCAATGTTGGTCCATATAAAAGCATAGTCCAGCAACGGGCTGTGCTATATACACCTAGCACATAAAGTCCCTGCTCAGGTGCTTTAAGGTTGACTAATTCAAAATATACAATCGGTACCAAGAATCTGAGATATACATTAAATGAGCAAATTTCTTCTCCGCAGTTTGATACCTCATTCAACAAAATCGAATGGATACTTTTAAAGTTATGTCGATTTCAATGACCGCGGATGCAACAGAAAAGTGGCACTAGGTATAGGAATCATTGATTTGTGTGTGATAACTGTGTGCTATCTGAACGTGACAGATGAATGGGTCTTTAGTGATAACCGCAATGTGCGGGACAACGGGTGTATCTGGCTGTGAAGAATACAAGTCTTAGCTGATAAGCTGTGAGTTTTTCAGTGCGTAAATCCATAGACGGGTAAAACATTGATTTTTACCGTCTATGGTAAATCACACACAAATCAATGATTTCCTATACCTAGTGCCACTTTTCTGTTGCATCCGCGGTCATTGAAATCGACATAACTTTAAAAGTATCCATTCGATTTTATTGAATGAGGTATCAAACTGCGAAGAAGAAATTTGCTCATTTAATGTATATCTCAGATTTTTGGTACTGATTATATATTTTGAATTAGTCAACCTCAAAGCACCTGAGCAGGGACTTTATGTGCTAGGTGTACATCAACTCCAACATTGGTTTAGGGGGGGGGGGGGGGGGTGGCAGCTTTACAACTAGTTTTGACTATCATACTTTCCACTGACAGCTTTTTACTCATTTTGGAAGATATTTCATGCGCACGTGCATAGTGTCCCAACAGGTTTTGAACAAGATTGTAGATCCCCTATGCAGTGGATAGAAATATGTCCTTCCCTGTACAATGTATATCACGGCAATTTATTCTGCACTGGAAAAAGTAGGACCCTAAATACGTAGGCCATTGCATGAAAAGTATACCCTTTTTCTTAATTTTGCATGTTTTTGATACCCTATTCACGATACTATATACGTAACGTGCCCCGGCTTGAAAAAATACCTAATCGTGATTTGTTGGATGCACCTCTTGTAATGACCACTGAACTGAGCACCCTGGGCCATCGGCCCATGACCAAAGAAGTTCATGAGTTATATTGTAAAGTAAGGATTCACTAGTCAGAGCGGAGCTTTGGGTCCTGCTTTTACTAGTTTTAGCCTTTTTTAACATGATGATTTACCGTAACGTTAGTTTTGGCATGTTTTTTATTGTTTGGTGTACTGTTTAGTGTTTCTATTCTAATGTTTTTGAAAATGTTATTGTTAAGCAAACATTTCTCTGATCATGCTTGGACAAACTAGGACCATGATGATACCAGTCTCAGGATGATTCCACAGACTCGGTAGACTGGTAGTAGAAGAATTCGGAAGACTTGTTTGTATTGTAATGTAACAGTAAGCTTATTATTAATATTATTTATATCTTTTCGATTCGCGTGTCATGTGTGTACACTTAATATTAAAGGCCTGCAATTGTTAGTAATTTTGTTGTTACATCTGGTCATGAATGAGGTCTGAAGGTTGTTAATACTCGCAATGTGCGTTCGTTTCATCATTACCTGACTTGCGTTCCTCATCAGATGTGGATGTAAACATTCAGTTAGAAAACCATGTGTTGGGTATATTTAAAGTCAATTACATTAGAATGACATTTTGTTGAATACGATTGCTACAAGAATAAATTTAGTATGTCAGCCTTTTACTAATAGATGGACTGCTCAATTTCTAGAAGAATTTCGGATTATATTTTCCTTTTTTTTTTACTATGATCCAATTGAATCATGTCGACCCAGGATATTATGAGTTAATCTCTGTATTATCGTTATTCCTTATACCTGGGGATTTTTTACTCTTCATGAAATCGGCGCGATGAAAATAAAGGGGTAATTTATGAACCAATCAAATTATATAATAGAATCACTGAGCCGTACAATAACAGAAAGTTCAATCATTGTTCAATGACCCATGAACTTTCCAACATTTGCTGCAGCTGCGAGAGAGAAAGACATTGTTTTGTTCAGCTCGTGTTTTGTTTTGTTCTGTTGAATGTGTTATTATTGCTGTTATGGGCAGATTGCATCCGTAGAGACAAAGTAGGCGGCCTAGGCTACCCTACAATATTAATATTCTTTATCTGTAGTTTTTAGTTTTTAAATGTTAAGAATATCATGATCCATTATTTTATAAATATAATTTGTATGTATATCACTATTCACTGTTCAGTGTTCTGTATACAGTCATCAAAAAAAGTAACTATACAGAAAAGGTAATAAATGTGCTTTTAACTCTAAAATATATATATCCTACCTAGAAATATTAAATCATAAATTAAAGTTGTTGAGAAATTTATCTTGAACTTTAATATGAGATATTGCACGCTATAATTAATCAAAACAAAGAATTCTCGATCAAATCGTATACGATTCCTCAGTGTCCCAGCGTCTGGGGCATACTGTGCGTGAGCGCGTCAATCGCGACGGCAAGGGCGCAGTAAAACCGGAAGGTGTGACGTTCTTGTAAACAAAAGGTAATTGACCAATCGCGGCCATAATCAACAAGACCCCACGCTGCGTGATTGGACAATTATGTAAGTAGGCCTACGCCAGCCCTAACGCATTGTGGCATGGTTGTCAAGGGCTCATCACACTGCGTTCAGAATTCGGATGACGCTGGCGTGACTGAAATAAATGTTTTGATCGAGAATTCTTTGTTTTGATTATAGGATCGGTTAACTTAAGGGCAGTGTCAACCCGGCATTTGTTTCAAAAATTGAATTTCATATTTCTTTATTATTTTATACTTTTATATGTATTCTATCATTACCATCATAAGTTACTAATCGGAAGCGATTATTTCTCGTTCTTTTGGGTGATTTAAAATTGTTGTTTTGGTAAGTTTGAGTCACTGCAGGAAAAGGTGCATGGTTATTTGGCGGGAATTTAAGCGGAGTTCCGCGCTTTTCAAATGCTGCGACAGCTGTTCGATCATTGCGTCGCGCGCTGAAACTTCCCGTGCGTAATACTAGATGCGCCGCTTAATATCCGCGATGTAGACGCGAAAAACAAAAGAGCGCAAAACAATGTCTAAAAATGTAAACAAAAGCCAATCTTACGATCATTTAAATTTCAGTTTTCTTCCAATTTCTTCACATTGTGACAATATAAATTGAATCTAATAGTTTATTTTGATTGTTCATAATGGTATACTCGCCTTTTAGGTCACACGCCCGTGTATTCCGTGAACATTTAGCTTTAAATGGTGGAAAATGTCAATATTTTAACTAAACCGATGTTTTCTAGAAGTTCAAATTTGAAGGAATTTTACGAATTTTCAGACAACCTAACAAAATCAGTTTTTGATTCAAAATTTCAAAATTTCACCAAAATCATCTAAAGTTTTTTTGGCACTATTTGGTCAATATTTTCAAAACTAAAAATTGTTAAGCCAAACAAAAAAGTGCTTCCTAGATAATTGACTTTAGATGATTTTGGTGAAATTTTGAAATTATTAATTAAAAACTGATTTTGCTAGGTTGTCTGAATTTTTTTGGCACCAAAAAAGTGATTTTTGGGCAAAAATGTAGAAATCACTATATTGGGGGAAATTTAATACCAAAAATGGCTTCTCCGACTCATTTCATTTGAAAAATTGTATACTTTTATGTACATTACATTATTAGTTTAAAAGTTACAGTGCTTGATAAATTTCATATATTTTGGGTTGACACTTCCCTTAAATATTTAAGAAGCGAAAGTCCAAAATTTAAGGTAAAGTCACAATTTCAAATTCACATTTTACATTTCAACACGGGGGAGAGAATGACAGGTAGCGTATGTGTGGCGTATTGATCCATCGGAACAATGCGGCCGGCTGTCTAACCTGCGCATGCATCCCCCAATTGCACTACCGGTTAGAGAATAATGACTGCGTAACAACTGTTTTCGTGAATTTGTTTTAAAATCAGAGGTTTTTGTTTTGGTCTGAGGAATTGTCCCGAAGGGCGCAGCCCCCGAGGGACAATTCCGAATGACCAGAACAAAACCAGAGGATTTCAAAACAAATTCACGAAAACTTTGTTAAGCAGTCATTATTCTCATTCATTACTGAAAAAGATGCATATTTTATTCAAATCGTTGATTTGTACCGATATAATCTTGCTAATAATTAATTAGTTTTCTGTTTATTTTGTCCACCCCTTCTTAGTTATTGAAACCGTCCAAGTCGGGTCATCCCCTCATTAACATTTTTATCATTCAACCAATCAGAAATAAGCTTTTTATAATCGTTTTTTCTCATAACTCATTGAATATTCAGTTTAGGGGCGTGAGGCGTTAATTTGATTGGTCGGTCAGTGAGCAAAACAATGGAACACTTTGGCGCAGTACTTTCGGGCAATTATTATTAACCCGCGCTCGGCGTGCGCGTTCTCATCTAACGATTAATTTGATTGGAACGCACTTGGTACGCAGCTATCGCGATTATTCATGAAGTAATGAATAATCGATAAGGTACCCGTAGATTGGTCCGTGTATAGAAAATAAAAATGTGAAAATGAAAATCGGACTTCTCCTTACATTTTTGAGTGCCACTTCCTCAATAATCACCCGATCTTAGCGTGCAATCTCATAATAAAGAAGACAAATTTCCCAACAACTTTATAATTTAATATTTTTAGGTAGGATATATATATATTTTAAGAGTTGGAAGCCCGTTTATCACCTGTATAGTTACTTTTTTTTGATGACTGTATAAGTTAGTCATGTTAGCACTATAGGTAAATTAATAATTGAACGAACATATTGAAGCAGCGTATTGCGTGAAGTGCGCACAACCATAACATAAGCGTGATAATTTTGGGCGCGATCATCTTTGTACTGCATTTGTGATGTTCGTTCAATTATTAATCTACCTATAGTAGCCTAATCATTGATTAAATTAAAGGGGCATTGAGAGATGTATCGATATACTATAAATGAGCAAATAACGTAAAGATAATCATCAACATAGCCCAAATCCAAAATGTCATACAATTCCGACATCGCCTTAATCATGCCAAATAAGCAAATAACGGCACTTCCGGGTTGAGATTTGCCGCGAAAGGCCGCATGTAAAGCGTTAGCATAATTTCCGAATTCAGCACCTAGTTAAATCATGAAATTTTATATGATAAACGGCGAATGTTGGTAAACTGTTTCAGATGGTAGTTAGTATATACTTAAGTATTACTTTGATGCAAAAAAACTGATTTCCAGGATAATTGAGGGCGCACTCCCATACATATCTCTCAATGCCCCTTCTAAAACAAGTTTTATTTTATATTCACATTGTTAATGTTAGTTATTACAATGTATCTCTCAGAGTGCAATCCAATCATACGTGTGCTATTTTGGAACTTTTGGCATACGCACAGTGTGAAGCACTGATGAAGCGTCACACATACAGTACTATTCACTCTTACTTAAAAGGAATTCCAGTAAAAAAGTATGTTTTTCGGCGCAACTGCGTAATGCAACATATGCCTATGTACATTCTAGACTAGATACAAATCTTGCTTTAGTGTTATTACACTTAATTCCGCCGTAGACTTGATTAAAGTCTAGCATCGTTTCTGTGATGTATGTTAGATTCAACAGTCACCCTTGTTTTTCTTGATACCATGTTCGAAAAATTACTTGGTTGGTCTTTCTTCTATTGTAGTTTTTTGACTCACCCTCCATATGTTCTGAGTAATTTCATGAGGAACTCAAATATGCAAAGAAAATAATGATAGGCCCGATAAGGATAGGTATGAAAATATTATGGAACTTTAACCAAATTTTGATATTTTTTTCCTATATCCTATTCCTACATGTATTTAAATTTCAATGGCATATTATCTGGATTCCTTATGAAATTGCCAATGTACGAGTGTCTAGTCACTAAATTCTCCACACTTTGAGGAATTTGATATATATATACAATCTAAAGTGTGTGGCAGTTTTATACGATGCATTTCAATGTTAACAGAGTATCATTTTTAACGAACAGTTGGAATTTGACAACAATTTGCTACACACATGTTTTCACATAAATTGATCACTGCATTTCAATTTCCAAGAAAAACAACTTTAATTTAGAACACCACGCTCCAGTTAAAAATGATGCATGACTCTTAACCCTAACCCTGCTATACACCACACGACAACCGTGTGGTTGGCCTCTTTGTATAACACGGCGTTGAATTTTTGGGCAAAATAATGGACCCAGGCTATACTTGGCGAAGTATATTGAGCCAAGTAGCCTTGATACCCGTGGTGTAGTGAAAAGTCAGTTGGCCCGTGTGCTGGAGGTCCATGGTTCAAATCCAGGGAGGTCGGGTCACTTTTGGGGTAACTTTTCTCCGCTGGAAAATAATATTAAAAAGTGGCTATCCGAGTTAGGGTTATAACGGTGAGTCCGAAACTATATTATTAGTATACGGTACTGAACTTTTGATCAGTGTCATAGTATTTATATAATAAGTAAATTTGAATCACAGAAGTTGAACTCCCATTCAGTGGCGACACTACTCAACACTCAATTATGGAAAGGAAATATGAGGGTGAGGGGACAAGATTCACGACGTGCGTAAGTTAATGTCAAACTAGACCAAATTTAAGCTAATTTTAGGTAATTTCAAAATTAAAGTTAGAATTTTTGATTGTTTGGGGGACAAAATGGGGCGGGCTTGAGCTGGATTGGGGAAGCATTTGTCCCCACACAAGCTTGCAATTTAATTTATGAGATAGTATAATTAATCTAATCATGTTTGTGTGTTTTTTCAGTGTATATGATCCACCATGCCGTCAAGCAATAGCAGTCTCGATACCTCTAGCCAGAACTCAACCCCTCATCCAAGTGGTTCAAACACACCCACCCTACTACAAACTAGCGGGACAAACACACCCACCCTACACACTAGCGGGACAAACACGCCCACCCTACAAACTAGCGGGACAAACACGCCCACCCTACAAACTAGCGGGACAAATACACCGATCTCAGTATCAACGACGAAGCTGAATCTTCAAACCAGCAATAAAACAATGTCAATCCTTCAACGGAGGGAATCAGCCCCGGGATCATCTACCCCGAGTTCGCAACAAAGTGGTTCCAACACGCCAAGCCATCAAACCACCAGTGGGTCGACAACTCCGACCTTGCATCTCAGCGGGTCGCTAACACCGAGTCGAGGGTCAAACTCTTTCTCGTCGCTGACTCTGCATCAACCCAGCGGATCGAACACGCCGACCCTTCAGCGTAGCGGGTCGACAACTCCGACGTCGCAGCAGAAGAAGCACGACTTCACCTGCCGCTGGGAAAGATGCGGACACGACGGTGCGCAGACGAGCGCCGATCTTGCCGAGCACGTGTCCAGTGCGCATGCTCAGAAACAGGTGGACAAGGGCGCAAAGAGATTTGTCTGCTTATGGGACGGGTGCAAAGTGTACAACACTCCGTCATCCTCAGGAACTTGGCTTATGAAGCACATCTTAGATCACTGCGGGGATAAACCATTTCGGTGCGTGTTCAGCGGATGCCGGTTGAGTTTTCGCACGCAAGGAGGTCTCATCCGACACGTGCAGTCGCATCTAAGTGAACAACCGCAGCAGAAGACGCCGCGGAGTAAAGACGAGAGTCCAGGGAAAGTCCTGAAGAAGAAACGAATCAAGGGAAAGAGAAGAATATCTATAGGTAAGGCAAACAAATTAATGTTGCCCTCAGCGACCGACCCTTAAATCTCAACAACCATGATCTCAATTTTTAATTTAAAAAAATTCCTTTTTTAAGATTTCAATGTTACCCAATTTGTCAAAATAGTACTATTTTCTGCTTGAAATAAATGGGTTTGCTTGAATAGATTGCTTTTAAACTATTATCACACTAGAAACATTGACATTTACCAATTGTCTTGTCATATTCCACGGTCTGTCAGTAATATAAATTTGTCAGGAAAAAAGAAGGAAAATCGACCGACCATCTCGACTTCAAGATTTTTGGCACTTGAGGGCAACACAACAACAACACAAAATGTTGGCCTAAGAATGATATTGAAAATTGAAGACTGTTTTGTGTGATTGAAAGATCCATCCATCATAGAGCACTGGATACAAAAATTAATTATAGTCATGGTCGCAAGTGGTACAAATGTTATCCTTTTGATCATTAATACTGTTGGGCAAAGACATAGTCAGGGTTTAGCACGGCCTAAAAATGGATGCCCATACGTTTTGATTGGACCCTTTCAGAATTTGAATGGTTGAAATTCGGGCCTCCGACCACATTTATAGCCCAACTCAGAAAGGGTTGCTTAAAGGACATCATTCTCAGTGGAAAGAGTTTTAATTATGCGAAGGGGGTTATTAATTCACATGTTATCCACCATATTTCAATTTCATTATCATTCGAAAAATGAAATAAGGAGCAATTTTCAGACGTAGCAGAAGACATTTTACAAGGGCACTTGGGAGATACTTCTGGGATGTCGTTAAATTTGTGACGTATGCGCAGCTCAACTATTAACTGTGCTGCGCATACGTCACGATTCTAGCGATATCCCTGAAGTATCTCTGAAGTGCCCTTGCGAGTGATAATGCAACTGAAATATGGTGGATAACATGTGAATTGATAACCCCCCTTCACATAATCAAAACTCTTTCCACCAGGAATAATGTCCTTTAAATTTAATCAATTTAACTGAGTCCAATGGTCAAACTGGGTGGCAAGGGATGTCAGCGTTCTAAAATAGCGGTATCTGTGCACCCGAAATGACCAAATTTCCTAGCGGATAGCCATCTTTTTCATGCTGATTATCTGACCGATTACCAATATTTTGACACAAAAAAACCTGGCACAATTGCGGATAACAACAAATTGTGGGGGATAACCATAATCTTCTGGTTTCAAATGCTGCATGATGCCCAAATGCCCATTTTCGCCAACCCTTGACATATACCAAACATTAATATCTTCCCCAGATGTTATGTTTTTGTCAGCGGCCTGGACTTTTTAATATAATCAAGTGTTTAGCTTGCAAATGCAAAGACATTACATTTTGAATACCGGTATCCCTTTTTTTTCTTCAGTTAAGACGGATGATTTCTTTGATAGTCGCATCATGGACGCTGTACACCATCATTTGATATCAATGGATGTGACTACAAAGGTAGATTCACAAGGCAAAGGGAATAGCATCATATGCCGTAGTAAGGTAAGTAGAATAATATGTGATGCGATCTGTGAAAACCTGCCACATGGTGGCATTTTTCATATTGGAGATATATGTATATCATAAGAAAGCTAAAACTGTGCTTATACAGAACTGTTTTGATCATTTTTCTACGATCACTACAAAAAAAGTTATGAGTGAATGATGATTGTGATGTCACCAAAATCTACAAAACAAGAAATCATGAAAACAGGCCAAAAAAGATACATGATTCAATATAATAACGTTATAAGGTTAATAATAAAAGTGACTTAAGTAAGTTTGTCAAGGTGAAATTTCATGAAAGATGATGACACAAAATACTGGAAACTAATTTTCTTTAAAAAAATCTAGAAAAAAGAAAAAAGTTTTTTATTTTTTATTTTTTATTTTTTTTCTATTTTACCCATAATCCCTAGTTCACATTTTGCGACATCCGACGGGTTTTCTCAGATCGCATCACATAATGATCATTTAGAAAGTAGATGGGGTGGAGGGGTGGGGCGGAGGGGGTCAAACATCATGCCCCCGACATGCTGGAAGCATGCATGACCAAGGATTTCCCAAACACCCCGAAATGCATCGCCTCCGAAGCCAAAATAAAATGAGGATTTTGCAAGTTAAAATGAAGGTTTACATGTTTGTCTCCCCCATTTGATCCCCTAATCGCGTACAATTTTTCTTGTAAATGGACCATTTTTGACCCCTTAACGTGTTACACACTGATCTTAAAAAAAAATGGATGTTTGGTCAAGAATATTTACAGTGTGAAAGTTGATGACCCTGCCCCCCCATCCACCGACTGTGGCCAGGAGGATGTGCCGTAGGTCTATAGCAGGCATTCTCAAATGGTGGCGCGCGCGCCACTTGTGGCGCATCAAGGCATCCTAAGTGGCGCGAGAGTGGTTACAATTTGTTTTAAAAAAGAAATCATATCATGATATAGCCAGATTTCATAGGCCTATGACGGTCGGATGTATAAATACAGCAATTTTTCTCGCGCTTCGCGCACATGTGCCCTCAAAAGAGTAATATTAGTTACTATGCTGCCTATATGTTAAAATATTTTGAAATTAATGTTATAAAGGGAATTTTGCCATTGTAAATTCTAAACAAATATGACGAAGTGGAGCTTCAACAAGTTGGGTACTAAAATATGGCGCATTAGTAAATCTAGTTGAGAAAGCCTGGTCTATAGACTATATCACACATGTGACCAGCTCCCACAAAACTTGACTTAAGTCGCCGCCAGTAGGCCTAGTCGCCAGAACACTTATGGAAATACAGCTTAACAAAGTTGTCACAAATCAATAGAAAACAAGGAAATATATATGGACCAAAAATTTGAGCAATTATGACAAGTGATACTTCATTTGAAAGCTGGTTCTTTCAGCATGTTCAACATCAACATACATGTATCAGAAAAAGAAGAAAAAAATTCAATACTTTTGAAGGGTTTTGTGGGAGCAGGTCACATATTTCCTCTTAAGGGCAGTGTCAACCCGGCATTTGTTTCAAAACTTGAATTTCATATTTCTCTATTCTTATATACTTTTATATGTATTCTATCATTACCATCATAAGTTACTAATCGAAAGCGATTATTTCTCGTTCTTTTGGGTGATTTAAAATTGTTGTTTTGGTAAGTTTGAGTCAGGAAAAGGCGCATGGTTATTTGGCAGGAATTTAAGCGAAGTTCCACGCTTTTCAAATGCTGCGACAGCTGTTCAATCATTGCGTCGCGCGCTGAATATTCCCGTGCGTAATACTAGACGCGCCGCTTAATATCTGCGACGTAGACGCGAAAAACAAAAGAGCGCAAAACAATGTCTAAAAATGTAAACAAAGGCCAATCTTACCGTCATTTAAATTTCAGTTTTCTTCCAATTTCTTCACATTGTGAGAATACAAATCGAATCTGATAGTTTATTTTGATTGTTCATAATGGTATACTCGCCTTCTAGGTCACACGCCCGTGTATTCCGTGAACATTTAGCTTTAAATGGTGGAAAATGTCAATATTTTAACTAAACCAATGTTTTCTAGAAGTTCAAATTTGAAGGAATTTTACGAATTTTCAGACAACCTAACAAAATCAGTTTTTGATTCAAAATTTCAAAATTTCACCAAAATCATCTTAAGTCAATTATCTAGGAAGCACTTTTTTTTTGGCTTAAAAATTTTTAGTTTTGAAAATATTGATCAAAAAGTTCCAAAAATGTGATTTTTGAGATAAAAAAACTTTTTTGGGGCACTTATTGGTCAATATTTTCAGAACTAAAAAATTTTAAGCCAAAAAAAAAAGTGCTTCCTAGATAATTGACTTTAGATGATTTTGGTGAAATTTTGAAATTTTTAATTAAAAACTGATTTTGTTAGGTTGTCTGAAAAAATTTGGCGCCAAAAAGTGATTTTTTGGCAAAAATGTAGAAATCACTATTTTGGGGGAAATTTAATACCAAAAATGGATTCTCCGACTCATTTCATTTGAAAAATTGTATAATTTTATGTACATTACATTGTTAGTTTAAAAGTTACAGTGCTTGATAAATTTCATATATTTTGGGTTGACACTTCCCTTAAGGCCAATATTTACGATGAACCAGGATGAGGGGCAATACCAGGCCTTGAAATAAGAAATGAAAAGGGCAGACAATTTAAAAGGGGCACCAACTTTATCCAAGGCCATTATGTACTTTTGTATGGAGTGAAAACAGCCAGAAATTGAGGGCATCAAGGCTACTAGGTGGGGTATCGAAGGCAATGGCCTTCGATACCTTCGATTAATTCATACCCTGGGCAATACAACCTCACGCTTTTATCATCTGGTAAAAAATAATCAGGTGATAGATCAACTGGCAACTCCAACAATGAAAAAAGTGCTGAGAGTCGTCAAGAAAAAGATACAGAAGTACCCGAAAGTATGTGTGATCACTTGTCACTGGATCAGTATAAAAAATCTTCCATACACGATTGATTTTTAATGTGGTAAATTTGATCTCTTGTTCAGGTTGTTGGTAGACGTGTAGAAAAGAATGGAGCCGTCAATGTACTGCTACATTGGACACCAGATGATGTGTAAGTATGCTTGGGGAATTACACTTTTCTTTAACCCCCTGAGAACTACTGGCCGATTGGTCAGAAAGATAGATACATCATTTATTGCACCAATGATAGACATTGTTAGAATAATTGTATCCCTGAAAGGATGTGAGTGAAACATTTTACAAGCTGCATTTGCATTGGCTATTCATATGATTACATCTTGTAATAAACCAATCAGAACCACTGTAAGATAGACAGGTAGACCCCAGGGGTTAACGCTCTCCACATGGCAGGTGTCTGCAGACGACAGTTCCAAAATGTCACAAAATGATTCAAAAATGTCAACATTATAGAATTTCATCACCATATTTGGAATCACAGTGAGATATGCATTGAAATAAGTACAAACATGCGCATGCCTAGTATTGGTTCAGTAATCCTTGAGATAGACCTTGAAAGTTGTGAAAGGTTTGAGAAAAATCTGTTTTGTATAATTATGGTAAAACCAATAGCCGCATGGAAAGTGTTAAAGTATAGAGTATTTACTCCATTAAAGGTAGATGACCCGATCACATTTTCGTAACACAGAATTATTTCAAACATACGGAGATTTTCATATCATATGAAAGCTCGTATTTTCTCATCATCATACTGAAATTTGACGGACTAATTCGGTATAATGACAGAGAAATCGATGAAATAGCGTTAAATTACCGCGAATGGTGGTTACCACCGATATAGTTTGTGTACTACTCAATGGGTACAGTTCACAGCATCTTGTGCGTCTAAAATAAGAACCATAATAGCTATGCATCTCAAATTTTGGGACACAACGTTTTTAAGGATGACCTTTCATGTAGAATAGAAAACTTCAAGTTGAAAATCTGAACATCTACCTTTAAACAACCCCAGGGCGCTGCATTGTTCAAAAGGGGTTTTTTTCCCTCTTTTTTTTGCAACATTTTGTTTCAATTTTTTTTTTTTTGGCTGAAAAATATATGGTTTATGTATGTCAAGACAAAATTAGTATAGGCCCACATGTCAATTTAACTAATGTTTCTAGTGTGGCAATAGTCTAAAAAACATTTATTTAAGCTTACTTATTCATTTCAAGCAAGAAATAGTAACATTAAGATACTTTTAATCAAATTTAAATCTAAAAAAGAAGAAAAAAAAGGGAAAAAATTGCGACCCTAGTTTTCACGATTTTAGGTAAGCCCCGGAGTAAAACGAGATTGCGTTATTATTCACGGCGTGATTCTCGCTTTTAGGAACATTTCTCGGTTTATTGAAAATCGCCCGCGAATTCTCGGCATCGTGGGTTTTATCAAAGAAAAATTCTGAAATCGCGGGTTTTTTCAAAGAAAAATGTCAATCATTAAAATAGAGATCAAATCGACCCGTGTATCAAGCATTTAACAGTCGTCCGGGAATGAGATTAAATGTCATTCAAGTGCCCAGGAAGTAGCTTCGATTTTCCGCATCAATGCGGTAGAATACAATTACATCATAGCATGATTAGAAAGGCTTTTATACTAATTAGCGTACCGACCGATCAACAAAAATAACAATGAACTTTCCGTCATCCATCCTTGATTACCCACAATCGATTGCGTTAGCATACAAATATACATCGCAGCGGTCTGAGCCTCGTATGCACGATCGACGATTTTGTCATCTGAACACATCGAAATACTGATGAAATCAACCCTTGTATCGACTATTTTACGATCCAGAAATTGGATTAAATGTCAAGTTAAATTCTTCATTTTTTCAATCGTACCTTTTCAAGTTTGGAAACCTCATGGGCGTGGGAACTGGGAAATACCCTTCTCTAAATGTAAACAAAAGCGATGATGTTAATCTTTTGACAATCTGCTTTTTAACAGCGTGATAATGTGGTTTTGCTCATAACACGTGGGCGAGAGTCTAGCAATCGAGCGAGTGTGGAATCGGAACCACAAAGTTCAGAGTTCATGATTCCCAGTATTTATTTTTGGCGTGCAGCGCAATGGCACTAAATTGGCTGGTCCCCAAATTTGTATCCAGCGTGTTTGGAACATGAAACGGACGGAGCAAACCATGTGCGAATGAAGAAAAAAAAATGTTTGACATAAAAAAAGTCAAAATACGGCAGCTACTAATTGGAATATAATGAACATTATGAAACCTCTTTATCTGGAATAACTTGCAAAATTATTATGCTGTCATGTAGGTAAGAAAATTGGACGAAAAGTAAGCTTATTTACTTTTTAAAATAGAATTCAAGGAGCGCTATTTAGGGGTGATTTTCGGTCACAACCTTTTTGTTATTGCTTGAAAATGAGTGACAGCGTGATTTCTCGTTTTTCTCTCGCTATCAACAATTTCGGTGCGTTTTTTTCGGGTTTTTAGTAAATCTGATGAAATCTCGGTATATCTCGCTTTTGCCTAAAAGTTCGTGCGTTTTTTACCAAAATGAAATGCGTTTTTTTCCAGGGCTTAATTTTAGGGTCGGTCGCTGAGGGCAACACAACTTTGTTTTTGTTTGCCTTAATGGAGTAAATATGGAATGCAGGGATGTTATATTTCACCCCCTTAAAAAAAGTTAGGGCCTTTTTTTTCAATCGCCTGTATTTCATAATTAGGCCAAGTAACAACAATTATGTGTTTCACGTCCCCGTTCGCACCAATTTTTGACGCCGCTCCAATATTTTTGTTATTTGTTATTTTCACATATTCCTTCCAAATTCCAAAAAAAGTTTTTAAAAAAAAAATCAAAAATCATACCTGTCTTTGTTGTGTGTGAGTTTGTCCATCATTTTCAACTATATTTCAATGAAAAAGACGCGAGAAACACCTGTTGGCATAGATAGTGATACGAATATCGAAACAATTTTTGCAAAAAGCTTGTAATTTGGCTTCTGAAAAATAACAAAAAATCCCAAAATAACAAATAGTAAGGGCCGCACGAGAAACGCATTATTTTTGTTATTTGGCCTTATTTGTGACATATCAATGGAAATCAGATGTGTTTATCTTTCTAACATGTCCACATTTTGTAGGAATCACTTGTTTCACTGCTCAGCCAGTCACTTGGAATGTGGGGAATGTCTCAATCTTTAGGTGCCAACAATCACCACCTTTTTTGTGCTCTATAAAGAACAACTTTAAACATGCATGTATATTTGAGGGCAGATTCCTTGGACTCGCACACACTCTTTAAACGTTATATTTTGTTCTAATTACCTGTTCTTGTCTCCTACTAGACTGCCTGACACCCGGATGGCAGAGGGTGGTTGTAGTTAGTTGTTTACCTGTGCTGCCTCCTACTAGACTGCCCGACACCTGGGAGGCAGAGGGCGGTTGTTGTTAGTTGTTTACATGCGCTGCCTCCTTGTGCAAGCTCTGAAGCTTCTGTCAAAATCTTGTATCTCGAACTGGCCCATCTAATTCTTCTGATGTTCAATCTTTGAGCAGTCTGTTCAATGGCCAAAAACACATCTGTCAAAGCCTTGTAAGCACTCTTGCCCCTGAACATGTATAAAGTAACACTTCCTATGCATAACCGTTGGGCAGTCTTAATTTATACATGCTGAAGGGCCGGAAT
>JAYJML010000712.1:0-13228 GCA_035610835.1 Ophiura sarsii | reverse complement strand
TTTATTATTCAAGTTGACTGTGTAGCAAACCCGAGCAAACCAGTTCCAAATTGGTAAGAAATATTTATTTATAGGTCAATAAATGCGTATGTGTTGTTTCGAGAGATATTAGACAAATCAATGCACACGCACTTATGTTGATGGGTGAATAATGGCACGACCCCGCAGGGGAGTGCTATTGTGAGCGTATCAACATTTGCGCAAGTGAATTTATTTGTCTAATTTTTCGAGAAACAAACATACGCATGTATTGACCTTATTCATACATGACACTATACAAATCAAAATTTACAATTTGAGCATAATTTTGATCTGTGTAATAACGAATAAAAACATTTGTGGTATAACTCGGCGAACCCGCGATGCCTGAACAGCGAATCAAAACAAAGCGTGTGGTGCGGGCATTGAACGGCGCGCACGCTTGTTGCATTAGACACTTTCAATGCACTCTGCGTAATTTAGTTTCTTGCTTTTTGATTGGTTCGCAACTACATGTACTAAGAGTGTATGAATTGGTTTTATCTACCCGGGCGCAAAAGTAAGTTAAGCGTATTGGCGCGATATTGGCATACGTAAGCGTCAGGCATACAGGGTGAACAAACTCCCCCAATCCACCATTCAACCTGCCCTCAAAAACCTCCTTCAAACAGAGCATCCCCCAACCTTAATCCCCCTGTGTTTTGAACAATCATCAAATGTTCAAAGAAAATGTTAAAAAAAGAATTGAAAATGTACTGACATTGCTAGGATCCATTTGCTCCCGTATAGCCGCATCTGCTCTTCCAAGATCTCTGTCGTTGTATTTGTTCTCGTAAACATGGGTCAACCTTGTCTGTACATCTATAATAAGTAAAGAGAGATTGATTATTCAGTTAAATCGGTTGTGCAACAGGCCTAACGACAAAGAGGGTGTTTCTACTGGGGAACTTAACGTTAATTACCCTTACCTAGTAAGTTTTGTAACCAGGTTTGTTTTCGGTAATTAACTTAGCGGTAACCTTTCGCGAGTAGAAACAGGGGGTGTATTTATTTATTTATTTATTTGGACATACACGTTTGAAACAGTGGCATGAGTCTTCTCGACTGATGCGTCCTTTAAAAATATTACACAATCTTATCAAATGTATAAATAATGCTACGTGGGGTCCATGCACTTTTTAGATATAATTTTTAAAACACATAAATATTTGAAGTAAGGGTAAATCATCACGTATAGTAAGAACATAATTTGAAAGACCTAGCATAAGACACATTTTAATAGTTAAATTACCAGATATAAAGATTCTCCAAAAATCATCTAAATTATGGAGCGATAGTTGATTTCAAGTTTACGGAATTCATCAACTCTGATATGATTTAAAGTACTTAGACCAGGCTAAAAATGAGCTAGGTATCACTTGGAGGCGTTCTTTATCTCATGTGGTTTTTCTAGACCAGAATTTCATGAGGAATTAGAATATCTTGGGTAATCAGCCCAAATCCTGAGCGCACCCCCCTAACCGGGGGGTTCTTTCAGGGGGGTCCCCAAAATAAATCAGAAAACTACCGTATGTTACACTTAAACTCAAATAATGTATGATCAGAATATAGTTTTAACAATGGGATGTATGTGTTAGACCACTAGAAACTCATATCTAGTATTTTCGCTTTGAAAACATACTTAAAACCAAAATGGCCGCCAAATTAATTGCCCAAAATGGTCAAAAGTGGTCAAAATTCAATAAAGTAGCAACCTAAATGTATGACTAAAATATAGTTATGTATTAGACCACTTGTTCAAGTTCAAGTTCAAGTTACTCATATCTAGTATTTTTGCTTTGTTAACACACTTAAAAATCCAAAATGGCTCCCAAATGGGTCCCAAAATGACTGAACAAATTGTCAAAATTCTATAAAATAGGATAATATCAACCAAAATATATGATGAAAGTATAGTTTTAACATTGGGATGTATGTTTTAGAACACTAGTAACTCATATCCAGTATATTTGCATGGTAATAATATACTTCAGATTTAGAAAAATGGCCGCTGTAAATGTAAAATATAGTCTGCATGAGTGTATGATAATCCAAAATAGATATTGTTAAAGGTGACTGTTATTCTATGGATCATTATATATCAATGAAAAGCTGGTGATCTCTAGATTTCAAAATAGATTTTTCTGATTTTCCCCCGAAACCCTGTGTGCCAAAAAATCAGTAAAAACTATCCAAACTAAGCTCACAAAGATGATTTGTGTTTGTTTAAAAAAAACAGAAAATGGAGGAAAAACATAAAAACACCCAATATTGGACCAATGTGTTTAAAATTGGACTAAAGTAAATAATTAATAGCCTAACATACATATTCTGTGATTGATTGTTCAACAATAAGTAAAGAGAGATTACTAGATATAGCTTCAGAAAGCTAAAGTTGTAATTGTGAACTTAATGTAATTCTGTTACCAAATGTAATTCCGTTACCACTGTTTTGATAAGAACAAGTGTAGACATTGGCGGAGCCAGGGGGGCCTGGGGGCACGTGCCCCCGGGTCCCTGGCACCAAAAAAACAAAGGAGAAGAAAAAGAAAGAAAAAGGAGAAGAAAAAGGAGAAAAAGGAAGAAAAGAGAAATAGCAGAGGGTATAGAGTTCTTTATTTGTTACATAGTAAGTTTCCATGCCCCCACCCTTTATTTTGTACATTCCCTGCACAGATCCCGGCATATCAAGGCAATAATGGCGTAGCTAGAGGGTTAAAAAGGGGCCGACCGCTCCTTCTCCCCTGTCCCCAATTTTGCCATTGTCGCCTCAATTTTGATAAGAGAAATCATAGTTAAATTATGACGTTCAAATACAAAGATAGCATTTTTCGTTGTATGTGCCCCTTCCCCCAAAAATAAATTCATTGCAAATTAAGAAGATAGTTTGAAGCCAAAATGTACCTCAATCCTAGCAAAACCGGGTAAAATAGCAAAATATTTAACAATAAAAGCAGTGTCATAAGGCCAAAATATATCTCAAATGTGGCAAATAAGTATAAAGAAGCCAGGGGTTATCGTAGAAAAATAAAAATAAAATGTGACATTTTAATAGAAGCAACAATGTATCTCAATCTTGGCAAAATTAATGTAAAGAAGTCACTTTTGCGTGGTTGGTATCTCAATCGCGGCACAATTTATGTAAAATAGCCCAAAAGAATTATCGCGCTACGCGCGCACGTGACATGAACGTTAACTTTCATTTTGGAATCTAATTTCATTTTGGAATCTAAAATTAGTTAGTGTTGAGAAGCCAATATTTCACGCGTTTTGCTCATGTGCCTCGAAATATTTGCTTTAGTTTTTAAGCTTGTACCAGCGAAATTTAGCAATATACATGTACGAGGGTCGTTCAGTAAATAATGAAAGTGATCATGGTATGGGATGCATGAATAATTCTATTGACAGATAGTGTGATCCAAACAAAGTATGAACCTTTGTCTCTCATATAATACAATTTTGGATTTCTAAGTATGAACTATGACGTCATAGCATTAGCTTAAGGGCAGTGTCAACCCGGCACTTTTTTCAAAAATTGAATTTCATATTTCTCTATTATTTTATACTTTTATATGTATTCTATTATTACCATCATAAGTTACTAATCGGAAGCGATTATTTCCCGGTTTTTTTGGGTGATTTAAATTTGTTGTTTTGGTAAGTTTGAGTCAGGAAAAGGCGCATGGTTATTTGGCGGGAAATAAAGCGGAGTTCCGCGCTTTTCAAATGCTGCGACAGCTGTGCGTTCATTGCGTCGCGCGCTGAATCTTCCCGTGCGTAATACTAGACGTGCCGCTTAATATCCGCGACGAAGACGCGAAAAACAAAAGAGCGCAAAACAATGCCTAAAAATGTAAACAAAGGCCAATCTTACGATCATTTAAATTTCAGTTTTCTTCCAATTTCTTCACATTGTGACAATATAAATTGAATCTGATAGTTTAAATTGATTGTTCATAATAGTATACTCGCCTTTTAGGTCACACGCCCGTGTATTCCGAGAACATTAGCTTTAAATGGTGGAAAATGTCAATATTTTTACTAAATCGATGTTTTGTAGAAACAAATTTGAAGTCATCTAAAGTCAATTATCTAGGAAGCACTTTTTTGTGTGGCTTTTTGGTCAATATTTTTAAAACTAAATTTTTTTAAGCCAAAAAAAAAAGGGCTTCCTAGATAATTAACTTTAGATGATTTGGTGACATTTTGAAATTTTTAATCAAAAACTGATTTGTTAGGTTGATTCTCCGACTCATTTCATTTGAAAAATTGTATACTTTTATATACATTACTTTATTAGTTTAAAAGTTACAGTGCTTGATAAATTTCATATATTTTGGGTTGACACTTCCCTTAAAGTAAGTACACTTGGGACACTGCTAAATCAGTTATTTGGCGGGAAATTTGAATTGTTTGTATGAGACACGTGGTAAGAAGATTGCATAACATGACCCCAGAAGGAGGTAAATTCAATTTTTTTTTGCATAATTATGATACCTAAGACAATAAGTTTAATCCATGTGTAATTTGAAATATGTAGTATAAAAGGAAAGAGTAAGGGAAGCAATTGAATAAAAAGTATACAAATATCAGTATTTCAAATAGGCCATTTTCACTGACAAATTCCCAGTCACTGAGTCTGAACTAATGTTACGGAAAATCAAATAAATTAGGAAAATCTAAGAACTTTAACCAGTTTGGGCGATTCCATAGGATAGGTAACTAATTGACCGAACGTATTCATATGAAACATAGAGGAAAATATGCGCATGCGCAGACGGCAGATATTTTTGAACTGGGCCAAAAATGGCTAAAATCATGATATTTGCCAGATAAAAGCTTACTGTGCCTTCAAAATCTAATCAGAAACATCGACAAATGCTTAAATCAATGTGTATACTTATTTTGATAATCAAAATGAAGATATACATAAATGCATCAATCAAATATGGCTGCCACAATCTCTCTTATTACTGTTATCTTTAGAACTACTAGATATGTATTGTTAAAGTAAACGGTTTGAGGACATTTTATGATCAGCTCCTCTTGAAATCCACACTATTATTACTTTACATCCCACAACAATTTAAATCCCTCCATTGTTCTTTATCCGATGTTGTTTTCTATAGTTGATCGTTGCAGATTTTCCTTAATAAAAACTTATTTGAGATGGTCCCTACTTGCTTGTTTTAAGGAAATCAGATCTCAAAAAGAGTGTCAAACATAGATTATTGTGTGTTTTTACTATTCACCAAGTGCTATCTATTTTAATGCTTGCATTGTTGAGTTATACGCAAATGAATTTATCAACCCATATTTCAACCTATATTACATATCCAGCCAAATATTGACATATTTCAGGCAGTGTCCAGAGTGTAGTTACTTTAAGCTATTGCTATGACGTCATAGTTCATACCTAGAAATCCAAAAGTTCATTGTTTGAAAGACAAAGGTTCATTCTTTGTTTTGATCACACTATCTGTCAATAGAATCACTCATGCATCCCATACCATGATCACTTTCATTATTTATTGAACGACCCTATCGTAGAATAGCAAACTGTAAAATAGCACATTTTTCGCGCGCCTGATAAGGTATCAGGTCACTTTTTTCTTTACTTCGTCAATTTATAGGTATCTGATTAATAATAATTTCAAAAATATATATATGATTTTGATTTGCAGCTTTAGTTTTCTTTTAAATTAAGATTTTTATATTCATAAAACGTACAAAAAAGAAGATAGAATTACCCAAAAGAAAATGTTTTTATTGCCAGAAATATGTAGCAAATATATTAGTATAATTATGCTCAACTTCTTTCGTGCATTGATAAAAAACAAAATATTTATTAGAAATGAAGAGGTGGCTTTTCGATAAAATGTTGGTCAAAAGTATACACCAGATCGCACCAAATGAGTTCGAAAATTGAAAAAAAATCCAATTCTGAGGGGGAACATCCCCGCTCAGTCTCCCCTCTGTTCGAGCTTTTGGACCATTCTATACTTAAATCAAGAATATATCAGTATAATGCTCAACTTCTTTCGTGCTTTGATAAAAAACAAAATATTTATTGGAAATGAAGAGGTGGCTTTTCGACAAAATGTTGGTCAAAAGTATACACCAGATCGCACCAAATGAGTTCCAAAATTGAATTTATTTTCTACTTCAGAGGGGGCCACATCCCCCCTCAGACACCCCCTGTCCGAGGGCAGTGCTGCGCACCGCTTGGATGGTACCTTATCAAATTAAGTTTTTGGGGCCTCCCATTAACTTTTCTGGATTCCATGATTAAATCATAGAATTATATAAATGTTATGCTATGTGATGGTCCATCCGGTGGTCCATGCATGTTATACAAGTACATTCATGTATTGACACTCCATGCAGTGTGTGCATGAGTGTTGGGGTGGGCCGGGTGATGGCGTGTGTTCCGGCGGGGATGCAAATATAAATAAATGCCAGTTAATTTGACTTTCTTTCAGCAAAGAAGGACTAATTGAAGTCATTATCTAGTTTTTTTATCGTTTTTTATCCTTTTTTTTTTAGAAAAGAACCGTATATTCCCTGCCCAAAAAAGTTAATTTGAATGATCAATGATTTTCTTTTCGAGATATCGACGATTATGTAAATTTTATTCCATAGAGCTCTGTATAAAAGCACATCTTCTCCACCCCACTGTCTTTTAATACAAGATTGTGCGACATTGGCGCTTCTCGGACACGTGCCATAGACATAAATGATTGTTTAAAAGTTTAACATGTATATTTATCGAAATGACCAAAATATGAGGGTCTAATTTTCGCATTTTTTTTTTAAATATCAAAAATATAATTTTAAACGTATTACGCTCTAATGAGAACAAAAAAAGATTTTGAATGTAAGTTTTGCATACTTCCGTAAACCCCTCTCCGAACGGCGCGGGATCTAACATGATCTAAATAGTATTTAAAAAGACATTTTTGATTCTAAGACACGTGGAGTTGACACCCAGGCCCCACACCCCCCCCCCCCCTCCCCCTTCCCGGTCTATTCGTCGCCGCCGCCGCGTAGAATTGGCAGAAATAATATTTTCAAAAGATTTTGAATTCAAGTTCTGCATACTTCAGCATGCCCGCCCGCTCCGTTCGCCGCCGCGTGGAATTTACTGAAATAATCTTTTTAACAGATTTTGAATTTAAGTTCTGCTAACTTCTGCACCCCGCCGCCCCCCCCCCCCCCCACTCCCCTCCCCCTTCCCGGTCTTTTCGCCGCCGCCGCCGCCGCGTAGAGTTGACAGAAATAATATTTTCAAAATATTTTAAAATCAAGTTCGACATACTTCCGCACCCACCTCCCCTCCTACGTTCGCCGCCGGAGCTTCCATGTCACGCAAATCCACGTCATCGATTCTGCTATAATGGGCCGTATCGACTGCAGGGCATGCCAGAACCGGGCATGGGGGTGTGTTGGTAGTGTAAGGTGGATTTGCAAGGTCGCTAAATCTTTTTTTAGAGAGGGGAGTCAACGAAAACTTTAAAAAGGCAGAGGCTTACTAGAAGTTTATAAATAATAATAATAATAATAATAATAATTTGGAATCTAGATGTCACAAGCTTTCATTTGATATATAACTATCATTAGAATGACATGCACCTTTAAGAGTTGATATCACATCAAATATGTTCAAAACTGATAAGCTATTGCTTTTAGATATAAGACCAACCTCTGACCATTTTGATTCAGTATCACTTTCTAAAATGGCTGCCAGAATGGATAAGTTGATGTTAAATGATCTAACACAATTGTTTGTATTGCAAATGGCCATTGTACTACCAATACCCCAAATATAATGGGACAGCATTCACTACATGTCTATGATAAAGCCTAGGGGCTGTAGATCTAGTTTGGGTATTCTAAAATATCCAATATCCAAGATGGCTGCAAAAGGTTAAAATAACTGAAAAACAGTATTGTTATTGTTAGCGGTACATTAGATATATCTACAGCTTTTAATCCATCCAGTAAACATATTTGTATATGTGACAAGGTATGATTGAATGGTATAGACTCCATTTTGACAATGTTATTACCTCCAAATGGTCAATAAAATTACCTCCAAATGGTTAACAGGTGGCCACCAATTGTCCAAAATATGACCAACATGGAGTCTATACCATTCAATCACATATAGATACGTTTACTGGGTGGATTAAAATCTATAGATATAATATTTTGGTCATATCTAATGTAACACTAACAATAAACTAATGCTGTTTTCAGTTATTTCAACCTTTTGCAGCCATTTTTTTTGTATTTTATACAAAATACAAACTAGATCTACAGCTCCGAGGCTTTATCATATTGAATGCTGTTCCATTCAATCTGTCCCATTCAATTTGGGGGTATCGGTAATTGGTATTACAGAGTATGGTCATTGACAATACAAATCAATTGTTTTAGGTCATTAAACATCAACTTAACCATTCTGTCAGCCATTTTTGTAAGTGATACAGAATCACAGATGTGGGCCTTATATCTAACAGCAAAAGCTTAGCAGTTTAGAACATACTATTTGACGTGAATGTGATGTAAAATACACTCTTACAATATCTATTTTGGATTATCATACCCTCATATAGACTATTTTATACATTTAAAGCGGCCATTTTGGTGGCCATCTTGGATTCAAAGTATGTTATTACAATGCAAATATACTGGATATGAAATACTAGTTGTCTAATACATACATCCCAATGTTAAAACTATTCTTTCATCATATATTTTGGTTGATATTATCCCATTTCATAGAATTTCGGCAATTTGACATTTTGGGGGCCATTTTGGATTTTTAAGTGTGTTAACAAAGCAAAAATACTAGATATGAGTAACTAGTGGTCTAATACTTACATCCCATTATTATAACTATATTGTAATCATACATTTCGGTTGATATTATCCCATTTTATGGAATTTGACAATTTTTGCAGCAACTTTGGGACCCATTTTGGCAGCCATTTTGGATTGTTAACTATGTTAACAAAGCAAAACAAATACTGGATATGAGTTACTAGGGGTCTAACACATACATCTCATCGTTGAAGGTATATTTTCATCGTAAATTTCGGTTGATATTATGCTATTTTATGGAATTTGACAATTTTTGCAGCCACTTTAGGACCAATTTTGGGGACCATTTTGGCAGTCATTTTGGATTTTTAACTATGTTAACAAATCAAAAGTACTGGATATGAGTTATTAGGGATCTAACACATACATTCCCTCGTTAAAAGTATATTTTCATCATACATTTAGATAATATTATGCTATTTTATGGTATCTTGACCATTTTGGGCAATTAATTTGGCGGCCATTTTGGTTTTAAGTATGTATACAAAGCAAAAAAAACTACATATGAGTTTCTTGTGGTCTAACACATACATCCCATTGTTAAAACTATACTCTGATCATACATTATTTGAGTTTAAGTGTAACATACGGTAGTTATCTGATTTTGTTGGGACCCCCCCCCCCCCCCCCCCCCCCCCCCCTGAAAGAACCCCCCGGTTAGGGGGTGCGTTCAGGATTTGGGCTGATTACCCAAGATATTCTTATTCCTCATGAAATTCTGGTCTAGAAAAACCACATGAGATAAAGACGCCTCCAAGTGATACCTAGCTCATTTTTAGCCTGGTCTAACTACATACATAAATAAAAAAAATGTCTAAGATCCTCAATATCTTTATCGCATAATGGGCAGTAAATATTAACATCAGGTTTCCTTGAATGAGCACGCGGCCATTGAGTGGTAAGGTATTTGGACCAAGCTTTGAATTTCATCGTTGCACCATACAAATCTAATTTACATATAGTTAGTAATCTTTTAAGCCAGGTTTGCTTTTGAATAATACATAGTCCTTTAATGATGATGTTGTCATAGCTGAATGTAGTCACTGCAATTGTTGTTAGAATTAACCATACTGATGTTATTAAAATCATTGATCCAAAGGGGCTATTATAGAGATTATCGTTAAATAGTCCATATCACAATCTATCATAGCATTTTCAATATGAACTTCCATTTTAATTTGTTACAATTACTTTTATAATACTTATCAATATTGAAGAGCTTTTTTGCAAAAGGGCTTACAGACCACTCCTACATGTTACTCATTTGCATAATTGAATTTGCATTGACAAGTCCATGGAATTAATCAAATTATTGTATGGCTGTGTTCATTGCTGTTTCTTTGACTTGGATTAGTGCATCCATGCACGCCAATCGAGGCACCAACAATACAAGCCACATTCCATATAATGCAAATGAGTAACAGCATGGCAGGTAATATTACCTGCCATGGTAACAGGTAGAAGTGGATGTAGGCCCTTTGCAACACAAGTCTCTTTGAATATTTTATACGGAGTTTATTTTGGATTATTATCATGAAAGCAATTGGTTGCTATCCTAAATCGCCTTCAAACATTCATTCCCGGGAGCTTTCAGAATTGATCTTGCCATTTGGTATTATAATGATGGGATCCGTGTGATATCAATAGCGCTTACAGCAACCCATAGCGAAGGCATAGTTGATGGAGGAAAGTATCAGATTTGTCCATAATAAATCTCCATAATAAATCCTTTGAAAATCATCTTGACCATCAATAATGGATTTAACATAGCCAATTAAACGATTGCCCTTCTTTACAACACCATTAACATGATTATGATCAGATCTAGAGAAAGTCACACCAAGATATTTATAAGTGTTAACTTCAGAAATATAATCATCCCCTCTAATTGCAATAGTCGTTGACTTGTCGTTGTTAAAGCTAAGTGTCCACCTAGGGGCAAATGTCGCTGCTAGGTCTAACATTTGCTGAAACTTGTGCTCATCATTAGTTAATACTACTGTATCATCAGCCCAATAGGCTACCAATACGGACATAAGAAAATTCCACACCTAGGTCATGTGATTTAAGTAATTTTGTGAATTCGTTGATGCAGAAAAGAATTCGTGATAGGACACAGCCCTGTGTTACGCTTCTTCCACATTGAAGAAGTCAGTTTCAATACAACCGAATTAAACTTTAGATTGCACATTCATATACATATTATCATTAATTTCCACAACGTCCCCCTATATACCAATATTCCATGCAGCGTGCAGAAGACCATCTCTCCATACAGTATCAACACTGCAAATTGAAAAAGAACACCTCGGACGTGTTCATCATGTAACACCTTTTGAACACCTGAGAGGTGTTCCAAAAAATCCAAAAGGTTTATTTTGCAATATTTATCGGTCATTTCGGTTTAAAGAGTTGTTAAAAGAATTGTGTAAGTTTGTGCAGTTTAATTGCAATTTTTATTTTTGAACACATATGTTCTATCAGGTGTTCCATACTAGCTATTATGAACATTAGCGTTCATCGTGGCACTCATATTTTGAACACATTGGACACCTCGGACGCGTCCGAACATTGCTCCAATATTGTAAGATAGATTGATTCATTCTGTGTCTATTAAAGATAATCTTATAAAGTGAGCCAGGGTCTTTGAGACAATGAACATCCTGTTTACACTTTTTGCCCTTTAGATTTTGCAGAAATTACGGCATTGTGGACCACCCTCTTCAACTATTTGAATAGACCTCTTCACACGTTTATCCATAATCTTTTCCTTAATATGAGGGATTTAACTCTGTGTCGATGTACTTGATACTCACTTCAGAGATTATCCCCTTGTACTTGATCCCTCTTGTCCCCTTTAGTCCATTGTCTATGTAATTTTCAAGCTGTCTTACGTTTTTTAATGCTTTCATCAATATTGTAGCGAAGTAAGAGAGACTATAGAGGGCATCCTTTATCTCAGCAAGATTGTAGTAAACGCTTGGTGGCTCCCTTCAGTGCGAGGTCATGTGACCGTCAGTTGGTCACGTGGTTTGGGTATATAAATTCGAGCGCATCCTGTGAATCGTGGCCAGTCGGGCCGAGCTACCACTCAAGGTAGTTCGCGCCAATAACGATAGAGGACTACCAAAGGTGGTGCCGTGACACACTGCTGTTTGAGCTCTTCCGGCATATTCAACACTTGACTCCGGCTGAGAGTGGATGATCTGTTCGTCATGTAATCTGCACATAAATTGAGGGGGTGTCTGCTGCAAATAATATGAGTTCCCATTATGCATTTACGCTAATAGGTAGATCAATCATTGATCATTTGGTGTTTATTCTATTGAAAGGCATTAATGTTCCTACAAATTATCATCATGATTTGCAAAGATTGTGGAGATGGGACATTATACGGGAGATTAGTTAAGAGATTGTTTGGGTTTACAGCTAATTTTTGTCAGTGAGCTCTGGATTCGATCTGAGTCTGACGTAACCAAGTAAGGTTATTTGGGTATTTTGGGGAAGAGATAATAAAAATTCCCTTTAAAGGGAAAACCCAGTATCAGGTAAAATCCCTTGCAATGAGGTGAAGACCATTTCGCATTCGCGGTTTTATGTTTATCGACTCACAGTTCGTAAAACCGAAATGTTCTATAATACAAAAAAAGGTTCTATAGTACAAAGGTTCTATAGTCTGAACGTGTAGGGTTCAATAATCTGAAAATAGTTCCAATATCATGATCATGTAATATAATCTGATTATGAAGAAAGGTCTGCAATCCGAACATTAAAGCAGGTTCTGTAGTACAAATTTGAAATAGGTTGTTTGACTTTATTCCGAATCAAAGGAAAGTGTTCTTTAGTCTGAATCTTACTATGGGTTCTTTTTAGTCGATCTGCAGAACTTATTTAAAAACTGTAGGGCCTTTCATCTCACAATGGATTATAGAACTATGTTCGTGTGTTTGATGAAAACCCTTTTCAGCTTTCAGACTATAAAAATGTACAATATTCGGATTTAAGATCCTATTATTCATACTATCTATTGAGCCTTATCAGTTACGGATTAGTAAAAATATACTAAGTACAAATTTGGATTATGGAAGTTATTGTATTGTCAGATTATAGAACCATCGGACTTTGAGGTGAACTTAATACACTTGGTAAAGTTGGTAGGGGTACATTTGTGAAAAAAAAAATCAATATATGTCGTGCAAATCTGTTTGAAAGAATCTTAAGGACTGGGAGGACTCATTATCATTATCATTCTTTCAAATACAGAGTGATAGAGTTATAATTTCAGAACGCTCTCAATATCATGCGATTTTAAATCATTCAAAGA
>JAYJML010000662.1:0-17223 GCA_035610835.1 Ophiura sarsii | reverse complement strand
AATTTCTCTTTGCCCCCCCCCCCATATAATGGTATTAATTTCATGACCCCCCCTCCCATATTGTGTAAAAAAACTATGACCCCCACAGGATATTTGGGACCCCCTACCGAAGAAAATGACAGCCCCCTTAGTAGTTAGCTTTTTTCTAATTATTGCTATGCCCGATATGATGTTGTCAGCTTATTCATTCTTTCTATTTTCTGGCGTATTTTTGCGGGTAAAATGTGTACCTTTTTCCCATTTGGGATGCGAATGTCATGATTCACACCGGATCAGCTGGACTTTGAGACGTAGGGCGAGGTCTACACTCTATGGTGTTGCTTTGACTTGTGAAAGACTATTATTATTAAGAGATGGATGGCTAGCTCATACGTAGCTTGTCTACGATTTTCAAGTGGGCTCAACATCATGTCCTTTGATGTTTTATTTGGATGTACAGCCGATGATCGGGCAGCCATTTCAAGAAAAGCTATACAGCTGATGATGTTAAATGACTCACACTCTCGCAAGTCCATCCCGGGAACCCGTAGTAGCGCTAGTAATAAGAAACAGAATAGCAGGCGCCGGGTGCATGGGGCCCGACTTCACAGAATTCCTCCCGTAGGGCCTATAATAGTGGGTCCAATTTAGATTGACCCCGCAGGGTTATTGGAAAGAACTGTGCCACTTGGATGATGCTACAACGAGGTTAGCGTTTATTCCATAGAAGAACACATCATCGGCTGTATAGTTTTTCCCCGAAATAGCTGCCCGATCATCGGCTGTATAGCTTCTGCCGTTTTATTTATCCTAGGCTATGAACATAAAATCATAATAAATACATGAGAAAATGTGTACCATACCTTTTTTCTTGTGAGGGTCAACGAGATAGATATAGGTAGAGCGATGACTGTAGCTAGGGCCATTGCCAGCCCATTTACAATGCAATCCTAAATCTCACGTTCGAAATCGTGTAAAATTACAGATGAAACGCCAAATCTTTCAAAACATAGTGAATTCAATCAGTTATACATTAGAAATGTAGAAATAGTCATCAACTTTTGTTTTGGATATCTTAATTACTTAGTTTAAGCTACATAACACTATGAAAACTCTCTCATTGCTTGCGTGGTAGATTTCGATCGCGACAGGAGCATGCGCAGATGCGATTTTTGTGTAAGTGGTCTGTGATTTTGTCAATATTATATTTTTACTGTGATTTGTCGATCTGCATTAAATGCAAAAAGTAACAACGCCCCCGGCTGGACTCGAACCACCAACCTTTCGGTTAACAGCCGAACGCGCTAACCAATTGCGCCACGGAGGTGATTATTACTAGGCTGTTTTGGTTTGTCATGTTCACCCGTACACTTCCCCGTACACTTTCTTGCAAAGTCGGGCATCGTTTTTTCTCAAATGTTGCTTGCATATTGCCTTTGCTGTCGCCTTTAATACATGTGCTGTTACTTGAACTTGGAACCAACGTTTAATTTGAACTGTCTATTTTCAATAAAAAAATACTCCAATACGGGAAAAAAATCAGAAAAGCTCACAGACAACAAATAAGAACATCATTTTACTCGACCTAGAATTTCAATCAACGGATTTCAATCATCGACAAAACCCGATGATGTGAGTGACGTCATTTAATGAGCTCATTAGCATAATTTATGTCCGTGAAATATACAATAGGGTTTTGGTAGTGCATAAGATATCAGTGTTAAATAAAAGACAGCAATATAATTCTCTAAAATCAGTAATATTATTTCAGGGCCCCGTTGCCGCATTTGGTCGCATGAAGCCAGTTTAGCCCTTTGCTCCGATCCGGAAAAATCTCCGCTAACCAAGGCCACAGGCGGGTGCCACCATTTTGTGGCCAGTTTCAAACCCACGCTTATACAGACTATACAGTGACGCTTGACATATTTAGCATCTCAAAACATGCAAAAAGTAACCCCCTGGGTTCTGATGAAGAGTCTATAACCTCTTACCGTGTGACGTCAGGATGAATTGTGCATGTACAATTCAGTACAAATAAGTCGAAGCGGTGTGTGTGTGGCGATTACGACACAAAACTGTCTACGAAAATTTGAGTTTATCGGCCGTAAAAATTCAGATTAACCTAGGTAGGTAGATAAAAGTGTTGCAATATAACAAGTTAGTGTACCGAATCTACCAATACCGGCAAAGAATACGAAAAAAAAGTATAACCTTACCAACAAATAAGCTTTTATTTTTAGGCCCTAAACAAAAACAAAAGAAGACAGTTCGCACTCATTGAAAGTATCCTAACTCTAAATGTATTTGACCTATGATGATATAATTTATGTAAGCTGATAGGTATTTCTATTAGCTACAATTTGATACCCCCTTTGTTATTGAAAATTATAAAATGCCCGATATAAGCATTGATTTACGAGAACTGATGCCGTTTTAAATGGACACATTTTCTAGATTTGCAATTGGATGGAATCGGATTATTTAAATATCACTCAGTCTCAGGGCCAGGCTAGCCTATAATTATAATAGTTCAGTCAGTTCCAAATTGGCGAAACCTGTTCAGCAGCGAATGACTTCAGAAGAGCGTCGCACAGAAAACGTTGCCGTTGGCATGGCACAATATGGCGTGTAGTGTCACTTGTATGCATGACGCTTGCATAGGCCTAGCCTAGGCTATGCCGAAATCGCGCTTGTTATCAGGGATGTAACTACACTGGTCGGTGCCGGTCGCTAAGGCTAAACAACCGGCACTCACAGCAATTTCAGGCAAATTAACCAGCTCTAAGACTCAAAAATGGAGTAAATGTGTACATAAAATACCACAAAATGGCTGAGAATGCCAGAACCAGGCCTCAAATTTCGTCAATTTAGGGGCACGGCCACTTTGGCCTTAAAAATAACACATTTCGAAGGGCATCGAGGCCATGTTCTGGGGCACCAAGGCCAAACCAATATTGGAATGAAAGGGCACCAAGGCCATTTTATATTACATTATTTATACCATAATTTTACATATAAACTTCACTAGGACTTTTATTAAATACTTAACAGCATGAAACGAGACAGTCTGTTTATTTTGTCAATCAACATATTTTAATACTCTATCATTGTCATGTTGTGAATTTGTGATGTTATATATGTATGTTGCTGTTGGAAAGCAGAACAGTGAGCAATTGCGTAGCTAGAGACAAGGTGGATACATGTTTAAAAACAACCATTAGATAGATGAAAACTTTACACCTCGAATGGACTGTCACATATTCATTTTTGTTAAATTTTAAAGCACATTGCACCTTTCAAAATCGGATTGAACTTGGAATAATTTGATCAAAGTTAAGTTTATCGGAACCCTCAACCGCGAGCCAAAAGGGCACACGGCCACTGTTAAAAATAGGGCACGGCCATTATGGCCGTGATTTTTTTACTGATCCGAGGGCATCGCGGCCAGATGCGAGGGCATCGCGGCAATGGCCGCGATGTAATTTGAGCCCTGACCAGAACGTGGCGATAAATATGTGCGATTTTAGCCGGCACTAAAATGTTGCTAGCTACAACCCTGCTTGTTACGCTTGGATTATTTTTTGCGCATGGATAGATATAAAGTAATAAACCGAATATTTCTCGCCAATTTGGAACTGATTGTATTTAGGCCTATATTGCAAAAAAATGCCCAGCATTTCAATAAAACCCCACAATATTTTGTGGCATTTTGTAAAAATGTAACTGTCGGACTGATCGCAGCGTATACGATTCCCCAGCGTCCCATGCAACTGGTGCGTAACCATGTCATTCGCAATGGCAAGGGCACAGTAAAAATGGAAGATGTGATGTACTTGTAAATAAATAGGTAATTGACCAATCGCAGCCCTAATCAGCAAGACCCCACACCATGTTGTGACTGTTTTTGAATGCACTGCATGCAAGGACACGCTCAACGTTTTTAATGATGGCGAGCGCTCGGATCATGACTCTGTGATTGACAATTTTTTGTTTTGATTATAGTAGCATGGACTAATGAACGCATAAATCAGTGGTTCCCAACCTTTTTCTGGTGGTGACCCATTCTAGAAACCAGCATCAGAGCGCGACCCCTCACAGAACAAAGTCACATGTGTTACTATGATAAAACATTATAAAAGCATTTTATTTTTGTTAAATTAGGCTAGTCCGCGACCCCACACAAAGAATGGTCGTTGGGGTCACGACCCAGAGGTTGGGAACCACTGGTGTAAATACATGTTCAAGACGTTTCATCCCAAAACCGTTTCGTCCTATAAATAGTTCAATCAGTTTGAAATTGCCGAGAAATATTCGGTTTTTAACTATACATGCGCAAAAGTAATCCAAGCGTATAAGCACAATTTTGGCAAACGCAAGCGTCACGCATACAATGACACTGCACCATTGCGCGCCAATGGGCGCCATATTAAACCATGCCAGCGTTTTTATGATGCGTGACGCTCTTCTGAATTCATTTGCTGCTGTAAAGGTTTTGCCAATTTGGAACTGACTGAACTATTAATATTTTTAATTAATATTTTTTAGGAATACCGTTTCATCCCACTACCAGGGGTCGCATTCTGACGCATCTGCGCGTCCTAGACCTCTCACTTTCTAATAGTGACGCGTCAGGTTTCAAATTGGAAAGACTTGTGGGTCCCGATCAAAATTGAAGGGACCCCTTAAATTTGATGTGTGGAAATGGAAACCTTAAGAAATTCTGTAAATTACATATCCATCCTTTGCTCACAATATAAATTCATTAAAACTGCCCGTAAAAAAGTAAATTTTTTAAATACCCAAACTTCAGGACCCCTCAATTTCTTGGGGACCCCTTAAATTTGTTTTTTGAAGTCCTACGGGGTCCTGAAAAATATCATGGGACCTCTCACATTTTGGACCCAGTGCTATCCCTGCCCACTACAGTTTCACCCCCAATGCACTTCCACCCACCCCATTATAGTTTCATCTTAATTGAAATACACTGAAGGCGTGCTGAATGGACTGATTGGGAGAACCATTGACTTGAGTGATGAATTAGAGACCAGGCACAAGCAAATTGCTTAATACAAGCATAATGCTTGTGCCAGGCTTAAAAAGGGTAGGTGGATAGAAAGAGTTACAATATAACAAGTAAGTAAATTACATGTAATACTAATCTACCAAAGAATATGAAACAAATATAAGGGAGTGTTCATAAATACCTTGGTTGGGGGGGGGGGGGGGTTGGAAAATGGAGGGCCCCTCAAAAAAATTGTAATTATCGGTAACAGAGGGGATACAAAAAAAAAATTAAAAAAATTAACGCTTCGCGCATGCAAAAAAGTCCACACTTTTTCTGCACTTTGCACATAAAAAAACAAATTTTTACAGTTACATGCTTAGTGCGTGGTCAAATCTAATAATGCTCGGTAACTTAGACATACAGGAGGGGATCAAGAAGAAGAAAAACTCAACATAAAAAGGGGGGATCAAGAAAAAAATTACTGGTGTTTGGGGGGATCAAGAATTGTTTTCCAGAGACTTAAAAATGTCCAACCAACCCCACCAAAGTACCGGTATTTATGAACACTCCCTAATAATTTATTAAAATTATCATGAATTTCCAAAATGTGTGTCCCCTTTTTAAGCCTTTTTTGTCCCCTAATCTTGATGCTGCAAAAAATGTCTGCTTGGTATTATAGTCTAGGTGCATGGTACACATCAAACCGTACTGGGGTAAGGTACAGCTTGACCTATTATGTAGGTCAGGTTGGGTGGTTCGATTCCATCACCAGTAAGTTTTGCGTGCCTGTACTGATACTGGATACCATTAGGCGATGACAAATCCTTGTGCTATGGGCAAACCGATCTCTCAGATATGGTAGGACGCCCGGTTGTTTTGATATTAAAAACCATTTCAAAAATCTCCTTGAAGATATAATACTAGTTTAGTGAGAAGTCAGAATGCATCATGAAGTTAAAGGTAGATGACCCGATCACATTCCGATTTTCAACTTGAAGTTTTCTATTCTACATGAAAGGTCATCCTTAAAAAAGTCCTGTTCCAAAGTTTGAGTTGCATAGCTCTTATGGTTCTTATTTTAGACGCACAAGATGCTGTGAACTGTACCCATTGAGTAGTACACAAACTATATCGGTGGTTACCACCATTCGCGGTAACTCGACGTTATTTCATCGATTTCTCCGTAATTATACCGATTTAGTCCGTCAAATTTCAGTATGATGATGAGAAAAATACGAGCTTTCATATGATATGAAAATCTCCGTATGTTTGAAATAATTCTGTGTTACGAAAATGTGATCGGGTCATCTACCTTTACCTGAATGATGAGTATATAATTGTATTTTATTTGACATTCACCAAAACCTGTGTCAGAGCTATAATAATTATAGGTAGCATAAAACTAATTCGCTCCCCATAGCAGACCTCGAAAATAAGGAGGTCAAAAGCCCAAACAAATTGTAATTCAAAAACATTAAATTGTGTGCATTATTTTAAATTGAAGATGTTGCTGATAACAAGGCCTACAAAATAATGATGAAATGCGACATCTCATAATTGCTAACTTATCCAAGATGATGTAATACTTTACAACAGGTTTTTGTGTGTGTTCTATTTACCCTAACCCCCCCTGAGTGCTAAAAATGCTAATCCTAAGTCCCTCTCCAAACGCATGCATCGTCGGTTTTCGATGACGTAGTCCACCGAGCCTATATGGTGAGCGCAGTATACTGCGCGAATGTGTAGTTGAGGGCCGTGGCTTAGTGGGTGGGACGTGGGGCTTGAGAACGGAGGGTCCCCGGATCGAATCCCGGCAGGTTCCCGGAGATTTAGTTTGGTGATCCCGGTCAAAAACCCTAAACCGGGGTTAGGTTAGGGTTAATTAAATCAAAATATATGTATTAGCCCTAACCAGCCAGGCTATGTTTTTACGGTGTGGAAACTGGGGGAGGGGACAAAATATGATTTTTAAATTAAATAATCGCTGCGAAACACCTGGGATTAAACCGGACACTCCGATCACCACGCAACGCCGTCCGTAACCAATCAGCTATAACCTGCTAACGCTCACCCAGGCAGCGATTTCGTACACACATATCAGCTTGGTTGATGACGTCATCGATTCGAATGCTGTAGCATGCGTGTTGACATTTTTTTTTGCCGTAGTGAATCGTAGTGTAGGAAGGTTAGGGTTTTAATTTAAAGAACATTAAAGTGTATTAAAATCAAATTGTATAGTATTTTTCTTCACTATGTGTCTGAAGCCAAAAAGAAAAAAGAAAAAAAAGAAAAGGTAATCGACCTACCGACCCACTTTTTTCAACTCTTGTTTGGGCAAACATGTACCCAATCAATGTACCACAAATCAGTATTGAAAGTGAAAGGCATTTGAGAACACTCGGGGACAAGATTTACAAGCTTCCTTTTATTTAAAGTCAGGTTATTAACGCCAAGGCCCCTGTTTCCTTGGGACAATGTGTGTACAGCCGGCCACAGAGCGGGATGATCCCCTACTCTTTACGAAGGAATCTGTGACCTTTTAACATGCTCTGATTTTCGCTCTTCCGATACACAGGATCATTTCTATGTGACTTCCGAACCACAAGGCAATTGAGACTTAGTACCTCGCCCAAGGATACAGACATGTTGGACCTAGCGGGGACTCGAACTCACAACCTTTGTATTGTGAGACCTGTGTCCTATCCACTAGACCGCACATGCTCTCCTTAAATTTAAATTAAAAATGCTATGTTCTATAAACAAGGTATCAAGTGTCGGTACAGGCAGGCACATACAATAAATAACTGGTGATGGAATCGAACCACCTAACTTGATCTACATTATATAGGTCAAGTTGTACCTTACCCCAGTACGGTTTGATGTGTGCCATGCACCTAAACTACAATACCTAAATTGCAGCATCAGGGGACACAAAAAAGGCTAGTAAAGACTAAAGGGGAACACATAATAAATGTTGAAAATTCCTGATTTTTTTAAAAACAACGTCGAACGAAAAAACTAACCACCGACCCAACCCAAGGGACCTGTATGAGGTCCATTTGTCACTTGAAACAGGTTTTTTTGTCGCCTAAGGCTAATGCACATTACATTGCAAAATTACTACAATTTAGCCTGTGTGTTTAGCAAGACTAGAGTCTAGACTAGAGAGCGCTAGTCATTAATAATTCAAGTGCTGCATCATTTGTAAAAAGGTTACCTTCATTACAATTTACATGTACCCCAGAAAACGGAAAATACCCTATGACTGAGTAGGCCGATGCCCTAGTATGATGAACAAAACCAACTGATGACCAAATTACTCTAAGTATGACTTGAGGTACTAATTTATAATATAATATTTTATTAAATTTATAAAATAAGCTTACTTTTTTCGATTTTTTAATGTTTTTGGCTCTAGTCAAGCCTTCATCATTCGACATTTTCGGCATTTTCTTACATGAGATTATGAGTTTTGTTTGGAGTCGCTGACGACTCGACTGCCGGCTTGTCTGAAAAAGATGGCTCATTACATTAGCTGATCTTCTAGTATTTTATAAGATTATAATAACATTTTATTAGCGATGTTGATCGGCGTGTTTAGTTTCTTTATGAATGAAAATGATCAATTTATTTCCGGGTTCAAGTCCGTTGCTACGTACATGTATCTCAAGTACGTTTTGGTACGTTTTCATTGACCCCAGAAATACGTCATTACTGATTAGCCAATCAACGTATCGAAACAAACAGCACCCGCCTGCGCCTATGGTTAGTGTCGGGCCGTGTGTGTAGACTGAATCCATCAGTCTCCTAAACATGGCGCACGGACGCGAAGCTGTGCTGTGTTGAAGACTGAAGAACAAGCAGCGCGAACGGTGCCGGGGTTTTTGCGGTTCTGCGCGATATGCGCCTGATCGCATTACACTGCGACATCCGCGTCATTGTGTTATCGCGCGCATTTAATTTCAAGATGCACTACCTGCACACGCACAGCCGCCGCTGGTCCGGGCGCTGGTCTTGCTTGGCGAGCGGGAATCACTCAATTAACATGTGTTTGTTGCAGGCTTGGTTTGTTGTCATAAAATGACTATGTTGTTGTGTGTGAAGAGTTGATCAAATACGAACGAACGTTCTCATTCATCATATGGGCAAAACATTCTGTACATTATTTATTCGGAATTGACTTATTTTGTCCACTTTCGGAACTTTATTGGTGTGTTGTTGAGCAGGTTTGTTGGTATTAATCTGATATTATCTCCCGGGTATTATCTCTCGTCGATTTATCATTAAAATTCATGGTAATTTCTCTCTTTGGAAAATATAGAAGCCCAAGCCCGGTATAGAAGCACGCATGACCGCATGACCGCGATGGATTATAAAATGTTTCGTATAGTGACCGTTCATTAGGCCAAATAAAAAATAACATGTTTCACGTCCCCTACTCAACTGCTTCCTTTTTTGAAGATTTTGCCATTTTATTTTGCATACTTTCAGCAGAGAGATGTTATAATACTATTACACCCCCTGCTTTCAGTAAACCTATCCTAAAATTCTAGGCTTATAAGGATCAAGGCGGAGTTCCAATAGTATACCACACCTAGTACAGGAACCCATACGTTGGTGTGTTTTTTGTTGTTTTTTCCCCTACCAACGTATGGGGAAATTGCATAGCGAGAAACTGTCAATTTGATTTGCTGTATAAAGTAAATGGTGTGACTTTCAAATGAGGGTCGGGTGCATTACAGCAAAACGGCTTTTCCGTTGATTTTCATACTAGCTACGCACCTTCATAAAGTCCTCATCTTTCTTTCCAGCCACTTTTTAAAACATGAAAATGCTAAATTATTCCATATTTAATCGTAATTCTCCGCCGTGTAAACGCAATGGCAGATTTTTTTTTAGACATTTCGCGAGTATCGAAGTCCAGATTAGTCTCATTCCCCATCGCAAAACGTCAAACGTCTATATACGCTACGCACACCACATACGAACTAACGAAAATATTAAAAAGAGACTATTTATTAATAAAACATGGCGCCGATTTCGATAAACACCGCTAGTGCCGTTAACTGAATGGGCTTAGAATTTCACCTTAAATTTCAAGGGAATAGTGCATTTGTACACAATGTTAAGCGAATGGCAAGATAGATGAGAAAGAGTAGATAAGAACAAGCACAAAGAAGTGTGTTTTTGAGCTCTGGTAAGCGATACAGAAATTACCACAAAAATCATATTTAGAAGGAGTCATACTTAGGATGGGGACAGATAGTGAAACATGCAAAATACCCTATGATGAATAATACCAACTGATGACAAATATCACTAAGTATGATTTGTTGTACTATACCACACCACTGCATGTCTTTAATTACCCGGCTGGTTTGGTGATCACCCCCCCCCCCCCCCCCCCCCCCCCCCCAACCAACCAAGAAATAAAACGAGCCTCACTGCTCTTCAAGTTTCGCAACCAATCATGCAATACCACGCTGGTACTGCCACTGGGGATTGTTTATGTTTACTAAAAATAATTTTTAAAAAGTGCCCTCATCCTCCTTTTTTTATTCGTCTGTACAGTGTACGGGAAACTAGTTTTTATTTTTATTTCGTCCAGTGCGGTATCCTGTAAGTGCAAGAATCCCTTTTTTCTTCAACATCTTGTGTCGCAAATCATGTGTCCCAGGCTCCCAGCCAAGAGTCAAGGACAAACGTGAAACAAGTTGGCACTCGTGTTTTTGCTCAAATAATTGAGTCTCAGGATCCATGGTCAGAATGTCAGGTCAATTCCAAGACAAGATGATGAGTAAATTCATAGAAAATTAATAAAGATAATTAATTCTGCTCAATCAACGCTGCGCAATGACGTCAGAGAGTTTACTATAGATTGCCGCAGCATTTATACACAGCGGTGCCAGAAGTTATCTTTACTATTATGCACTTATCAATTGCATCCCCAGCCCGGGGATAGTGGGGATTAGTCCGGGACGTACAAATTGCCGATGTGATGTCCATGTGTATGGTCCCCGCAGGGCGGGGCACCATTTTGTGTACGTCCTCGCTACAGTCCCGGCCATAGCCGGGACAAAGTGTACAAGCGGCGTATAGTCCCAGCCCCCCCCCCATAGCCGGGACGCAAATTTATTAACCGTACACACTTACTGTATAAATGAAATTGCTGTACAATGTACATGTGCTATGCGCTTTACTCCGTCAAGGATCACATGTTGTTTACGGTAACGAACATCGCATTAGGGACGCGACTTTATTAACCGTAAACAACATTTGGCCAAACACTGTATGCATGTACTATCAGGTTTCATCATGTACATGTATACTATACGCTTTATTCCGTCAAGGTATCAAATGTTGTTTATGGTAAATAATATCGAAGCCGGGACAAAGTGTTCACTCCGGCTACTGTCCCTGTGTATACATTTTGTGTACCTTATTAGCATACATCCCACTATGTATGTGTACACCTCGGCTATGCCCGGGATATACATTTGTATACCCTAGTGTACGCCCCCGCTACATTGCCCGGCCATTCCCCGCCTTATTTTTTCAGTGATGTACGTCCCCGCTACATGCCCCGGCTAGCGGGGGCACCTTTTGTATGTCCCTGGTACACGCCCCCGAATAGCCGGGCCCCGGAGCCAGGCAAGGTTTTTTGTACGTTTGCGTACCGCATGGGGCCAGGGATGCCGGTCCCCGCATGGGGCCAGGGATGCAATTGATAAGTGCATTAGTGTGCAAAAGGTGCATGTTTCATGGACTATCAGAGTGAGATCATGCGATGCTCTGCATGTACTGTTCAAAAGATGTCATGAACACTATACTCTGTTTGGCTTCCTCTGGACAGCGACGTAACTTAACAGATGCAGCTTTTATGCACGCGTATGTATCTTCTGTATAATACAACAGCGCTTCGAGAAGGCGCGCGTGTAATTTGCTGCAATTAGTAGAATGCGCAGTTACATCACTGTCTCGTGATGGCCAAATAGATTATGTAGAGTGAGATGCATAGATAAAACAATCAACACCATTTTAGGGACCTCCCTAGGGCTTAGGCCTAGTAGGCCTAAAGCAAACCCATTCGTTGGTGCTACTCAGACGTTGGTGCATACACACGAGCGTTGAAAGACGGAAGATGCATACGCGTGAGTGCGCAAATGTTGCGATTTTGGCATACGCAAGCGTCACACATTCAATGACATTGCGACATTGCGCAAAAGTAATCCAAGCGTATAGGCGTAAATAAGCGCGATTTTGGTAAACGCAAGCGTCACACTTTCAATGACATTGCGCAAAAGTAATCCAAGCGTATAAGCCTAAAGAAGCGTGATTTTGGCAAACGCAAGCGTCACACATTCAATGACATTGCGATATTGCGCAAAAGTAATCCAAGCGTATAGGCGTAAATAAGCGCAATTGGCAAACGCAAGCGTCACACATTCAATGACATTGCGATATTGCGCAAAAGTAATCCAAGCGTATAGGCGTAAATAAGCGCAATTGGCAAACGCAAGCGTCACACATTCAATGGCATTGCGACATTGCGCAAAAGTAATCCAAGCGTATAGGCGTAAATAAGCGCAATTTGGGCATATGCAAGCGTCACACATATAATGACACTACAACATTCTGCGGGATAGTGTGCCATGCGAATATGTTGCACGCAAAGCTCGTTTGAATTCATTGGCTGCTGTAGGCTAAACAGGTTTCGACAATTTGGAACTGTCTGAACTATTATAGCCTAGGCCTACGGCTATATCATTCCAGAATTAAAGAATGACAAATAAGGCCTACCCTATTAATTTTTTACTATTTCATTTTCTTTATCGTGACCCATCTATTTCATGATGCCTAGCTAGCTTATATTTAAAAGCCTACAGCTAGTACACTGCAGTCCTGCATTAATTATAAAGCCTAGTACACTGCAGTGCATATAAAAAGGCTGTTAGTGTTACACTATTTATGAATCAATTACTTTTTTAGGCTAATAGTAGGTACCTAATACTATAATAGTATAGTACGGTTTTGCAGTTTGATTTTATTGTGTCAGTTTGGTGATCAACAAATTCAAAATCAAATCCGAGAAGCAAGAAGACGTGAAAAAAATACGCCAATAAGACTGCAATCTCAGGATACACAAGGCCTAATACCTCTATACTCAACAATCAACATGATATACAAGGTATCCAACGGGTAATTGTTGAAACTTTCTCACGAAACTCGGATAATTAGTCACATAGTAGACTATAAAAAAATAGTAGTAGTAGTAGTATGGATTGGTTGGATGTCATGTATTTTATGATTTCGATCCCCGATTTGATCGTCCCGTTTGTTGTTGTTTTTGTCATGATGAAATTAACTGTTGACTCGCCTGAGAACTGCAAACAATCCATTCAATTTCAAACACAAATCAAACATGAAAGTTATCTTTTTCGGCTTTATAATAAATGTGTGAACTAATTTCCCACGCCACAATTTCACAACAAATGCTAAAATGCATCACTCGCTGTATCAGCTGTTTAATAATGTTATGTTATTGTAAATTGTATTGTTGTACTTGTAGCCTATGTAGGCCTACTTCATGACGGGTGACGGAATATAAATTAACCAAAATACCTACCTGAAATATGTCCAAAACTTGAATCAAAGCTTCTTTTAATGCTGATAGCACGATAAGTTAAACCATATTTGAGTATAAACAAAGTCAAGTGTTTAAAAATGTTTGGAGATTTGACAGTCCCGCGGCCGGTATACAAATGTTCGTGAAACCATCCATGTCGACACGCCTACGGGGCGGTCATCGTATAAATTATTATAATTATCGGTTCTCTGCACGATATTTTCACGAAATTATAATTTCGTTAATCTGTATTGGTGGTAAAACGGCTTTTATTACTCATGTATTTCCCCAAGAGCCGATAGCTGGACGATGCTAATACTGTTTGTCAGTCTGTGCGTATACAATACAAAAGTACGCGGATGTTAAAAGTACGCGGATAATCGGTGTGGAGAAACACCACACCAAAGTCCGGCACGAAAAAAACGGTAATGGAGCCAGTCCCCTCAACAAGGCCAACGCATGCGCACAAAAGATAATGCGGGCCGACGTTGGGGGACTGGTGGAGATAGTCTACCGTGTGTGTGGAAGACCATAAGCGCAGGGAACCAGCGTATCAAAATACTCAAATAACTGGAAATAAACACTTTTCGGTCAATCGTGATACGGGATTCTCGCCCAAAATATGTGCATGGAAGATGCATTTACCTACTTATGTGATTGATTTTGCAAAACGATGAAGTTTCATAAAATTATTTTTTAGGTTTTGTTGACTTCATTTTCTAGACAAGCAGGGCGCTCTATTCATATTTATCTCGTTGGTGAGGGTAGACATTCTTCTTTTATGTCGTTGCTTTGGAATTGGGGAAACATATGTTGTTGCACTTGGAGTGCCAGTGGTAGTTTCCAGAATCAGTGGAATAGATACAGATTTGAAAGGACTGACAGTACCGATTTCGATGCACGGGCATTCCCCTTCCATTGGGGTTGGAGGGTAGCTTTTGAAACCATTCCTGTATCGCATGACGGCTGACGGGTCAAATTGATTTAGCTTAAAGTGACCACTACACACACACACTCTGGAATAGTTCGTAGGCTTGAAGTCGCTTCTTGTGTTTTGTATGAAATGGACCCATCCTCGGACTGTCGCTTGGTCTGTCGGTATGGCATAAATGCTAATTCCATCATCACGACTTGTGTTGTTGCATCCACCGACATAGCAACGATTTCCGCCTGATCGTCTTATTTTTGGTTCTGACATTTAACCGAGGTTTTCAATACAATCTTCACTCGTCGTAAGCTTATTAAGGGCGCACCACACCAAATATCTTTCTCATTGAAATACGTGTAAAGTGCCATATTTCAAGACACCTTTTCTACCCTCCGGTTACATTTATTGCATACTTGTCACCTATGACCATTTTCAGTAACATCTCAACTTTAATTTAAGCCTTGTTTCATGAGGGGTTATTAAGCTAAATTTTCCGCTACGGACCTGCACACAGCGCCCTCACTTTTTCACGTTTTCTGGCATGCCTGTTCACCATTTAGGCAGGTGCTTACGCCCCGGGCACTATTTAGGTCGATAAATTAAAAATATCGTATTTTATCATTGTAGGTGCAACGGATAGGTCCCACTCGTTCATTTAAATACAAACATACTATCCCCGGAGAAACAAATTGCCCGAAAACTTCACATTTACAAGCCTAGTCTTCGTGCTTTTCCGGAACTATTATAGGATTACACGAATTGCGCATTGATTTGGTGTGGTGCTCTCTTTAACAAAAATCTTAATTATTTTTTTTGCATTTTTGGAATCATCATATAGCATTATGAAAAAGTGTCACTCAAAAAATTCAAATTCTACTCCTAACTGGAATTATGTCACAAACTAGATTTTACACTATACCCAAAATACCCCATTTTTCTCACTTTTTGGCAATTTTTTGCCCAAAATTGTTACATTTAAAGTCTGCTTTCATGACCAAAACGTGTATTTTTTGATTTTTCATTGTTTACATTGTATAATATATATGTTAATAGCATACATGACACATTTAATTATCGACAAACATGATAACTTAATCATATAATCACTATATTACTCCGTATTCATTGCAGAGATACCTGTATGCCATTAATGGTTAAATTATCTAGGGGGGGGGGGGGTAAAAGACCCCCGTATTTGTAGGACAATAAAGCTTCTAAAAGCCATTTGTTTACTTAGAGTATCATGATTACCTAGTAAGCAAACTCGCAATTACATTTTTGTCACGATATCACCCCTAGGGTATTGTGTTAAGCATTGAATGTACAATTTTAACGATTTGTTGCTCTTTTCTGAGCCAATGTGGGGCCAAATATGAATTTTGACAAAACGTTGACCTACATGAGAGTGATAAACTCTAAATAAAGCTTTGAACTTGAAAATGAGATAATTAACTCTTTAACTGAGATGCAAGTTACTTGATATAGACCTAAGAGGGAGTATTCTTGCACGTGGGGGACTTCTAGCCAAGGGTAACGTGACCCTCTATCTATAAAATCGCAAAACAGACGCGTAGCCATTTGACTCTAAATTTGGAGCTTTAGAGGCATTTTCTTGGCTATTTCTCGAGAAAATCATGTAAACTTCTTGATATTAACGTCCGACATTGATATAAATGGTGTTTTGAATGTAAATCAAGGCGTATTTAAGCGATTTGAACCCACCTTCCACTTCAAAACTCGGTTTTATTGGAAATGGCCATTGTGCGTTAAAGGGCGCACCACACCAAATATCTTTCTCATTGAAATACGTGTAAAAGTGCCATATTTCAAGACACCTTTTCTACCCTCCGGTTACATTTATTGCATACTTGTCACCTATGACCATTTTCAGTAACATCTCAACTTTAATTTAAGCCTTGTTTCATGAGGGGTTATTAAGCTAAATTTTCCGCTACGGACCTGCACACAGCGCCCTCACTTTTTCACGTTTTCTGGCATGCCTGTTCACCATTTAGGCAGGTGCTTACGCCCCGGGCACTATTTAGGTCGATAAATTAAAAATATCGTATTTTATCATTGTAGGTGCAACGGATAGGTCCCACTCGTTCATTTAAATACAAACATACTATCCCCGGAGAAACAAATTGCCCGAAAACTTCACATTTACAAGCCTAGTCTTCGTGCTTTTCCGGAACTATTATAGGATTACACGAATTGCGCGTTGATTTGGTGTGGTGCTCTCTTAAATACTAGCAGCAAAATCAAGAAGGTCATCTAGTAAAGACAGCTCGTCACCACTAGAATACAGGGTGTGTCAATTTACTGTCAAACAATGTGCCATCCACGGAAAATCATGTACGGGACAGCATGGGCGGCCGAATGGGCCAAAAGGGTATAAAATCGGCTTGGTCCAATCCTCTCAGTATGAAAGTAAATCTTTTAAAATGCACGAAGCAAGAAGCAACATGATTAAGATACACACACACATCAGTTAATCTCTTCTTTGTTCTTTTCAACGCATTCTTTCGATTCTTTTCAAGCTTAAAAGACATAAATAAATATATTCCACATAAATTCTATAGGTATTTTGTCATGAGTTCAAGTTCTATACTCTTTTTCCATGTACAATGGGTAGCTGTCAGTAAAGCAGTCTTTAAAATTGAAATTGAAACATTTCATGTTCTT